>CM033646.1:39786087-39816620 GCA_019512145.1 Engystomops pustulosus
GGGATTAGAATACACTGACAGATTACAAAATTTGGGATTATTCAGTTTAGATAAAAGACGACTGAGGGGAGACCTCATTACAATGTACAAATACCTGAATGGACAGTACAAGGATCTCTCCAAAGATCTTTTTATACCCAGGCCTGTGACCAGGACAAGGGGGCATCATCTACGCCTACAGGAAAGGCGATTCTACCATAGCCATAGACAAAGGTTCTTTACTGTAAGAGCAGTGAGACTATGGAACTCTCTGCCGCAGGAGGTTGTTATGGCGGACTCTATGTACATGTTCAAAAGAGGCCTGGATGCCTTTCTGCAGAGAAAAAATATCACGCGTTATGGGGATAAAACATTTATTTAATTCTTAAAGGTTGGACTTGATGGACTTGCATCTTTTTCCAGCCTTATATACTATGATACTATGATAATTATCCCCATAAGTCAACAGGTGAATCCCCAAGTAGGCCAAGTATGACTCTGTTTTCTTATTGTACTTTAAACCAATACTCATCATATTGTACCATCAATCATTGCCAGTTTTATGGCTTAGAGGCAGTGAAATAATCACACATTCTTGGGCGGTGCACTAAATTAAAATAGTGAAAATGCCACCTCCAAGCCATGTGGGCATGGAGGGTTTGTAGCGTGATGCAGTGGCCAGTGGAGGGGGAAGGCACAAGAGTTTTCCGTTCTTTGGAAAAACCAACAAACTTTTGCTCACTAGATTTATGCAAAACTATGCCAGTTCGGACCTCGCTTAGTTTGAACCAGCAGCCGTGTCAGACCTAAGCCTCTTGATGTATCTAGCTGGACATGGGGGAGGGGGGATGTGAGCTATGAGAGGTCCTAAGGTGAAGGCCAGGGCCAGTAAGCAGTACTAATAAATCCAGTTCAATCCATAATAGTCCTAGACAAAGGGCTAGGAAGCAAGTTACTGCTGAAAGAAATTTGTGTCAACTATATTGATGAGATTAAAGCTGATGATGCTGCCTACATGAAGCAATCACAAATACGCTAGCGCTGGTTATAAGTTCTTTTGCCAATACCGGGGCTTGCAATACTAAATTTCTAGCTGGTTTATCTATGCAGCCTTTACCTATAATGTTCATTTTTCTAAGAGCCGCTGAGCAGAAGCCTAGCTGCTGTGACCCACTCCTACCTTCCACTGTCTCAGGGAGCTTCTGTCTATTCTGCTAGCAAGACAGAATTCAGCAGGGATTTCAGTGTGAAAAGTAGATTAGGAAGGACAGAAGGGAGGTTAATACCAAAGTATCAAATACCAGAGTACCAAAGTAAATAGACTAGGAAGCTCTGATAACATATAAAAGAACATTTTTTTTATTTTTGCTTGTAGAAGAGATTCCTGCAAAGTCTGTTAAAAAAATGATTGACCATTAAAAGCCATCATAACACCTTTTGTTACATTGACGGACTATTACGATTTTATGAGGTGACGCTACATTGAATCCCTTCTGTACTGTGTAAATATCATAAATAATGATGTGTATCTTGTTGAAACATCTGTGCCAAAGACTTCCACTGTCCGCAGAGTGTGGCTTAGGTGGCGTTAATTTTCCTTTGTATTTTGTATTATGTGTGTGAACTGTGGCTAAGGGGATTGATTGAGCCACACCCAGCTCCCTGCAGCCCAGCCCTCTAAAACAAAGGTTACTAGAGTGATGGATGGCCTGTCCACTTAGCTTCTGGAAGCTGAATCCAGCAACTCCCCAGGCCCATTACACTTTGCTGGTTCTACTAGTCTCCTCATACCTGTTTCCCTTTACCTCATGTTATTACGTTCTGTATCTGTCCTCAGCTAAGTTTACTTGACCTTCCTTTAGTGATTCGATTCAGTAGTTTTGCTGCCATCTTGGTTTTGACCCGTTCCATCTGACTCCGTTTGTTTGTCGTGTATATGTTGTTTGTCCCTCTGTGTCCTTGTGTGTACACTGGTATATTTCTGACTTCTTGTTACCTGTCCGCATTCCCTGTCACCTTACGGAGTCTCTCAGGGTCCGTTAGTTAAGCTCCTGATATCAATTTGGCCCTTATCAGGGCAGCAAATCTGCTTTGGGCACTTGGTAGCCTGCAGGAACATTGCAGGGTGACTTCACCACCGGTCACCCAGTCTGACAGCATGTGTCAAGTCTGGTTGTGGTTATGATGTTTGTTGGACAGGTTTTTGACACCTGCTTAATGATTTGTTCTATAACCAGCATAAGAAAGGGCGCCTACGGATGCTGTCCTTGGAACAGTTAATTAAAAAAGCCTTGACCTATTCCGAGTGTCCTTTGCCCTTTTACCATTTGTGGTGTCTGTTTTTGACTTCCCACGGCTAAACTACATTATGAATATTTCATGTACTCTTCATAAATTAGGGATAAACATTTCTTTCATGCACTAATTGCACTAATATTTTTTTCACAGTTATTAAAATAGATACACGTAGTGATCTGAATAATGAACACACACCCATCTTCACTCAACACTTTGTTTATGGAGTTCTCAGGGTTAGCAACGGTCCTTAAAAGTATTAAGAAGAGGACAATTTGTAACCACTCTGGTTGTGGGAAAATCTGCAGATTAGATCACACCCCTCCATAATTCGTCATTCGATAATAATTAGGGACTAGATGTGTCCTAATTTAACAGGATAATCTAATCTTATTTTTCACTGAACTCATCCTAATGATATATGTGCTGGGAATTCCTGCATTAATTGCTAAGTAATGTGTGTTATATATAGCTTGATTGAATTGATTATTTTATTGTTGTTAAAATACATTTGCTACACTATGGGGCTCATTTAATAAGGGTCCACAGACCACATTTTCGCCGGGCTTCCCGACGATTTCCGATTAGTGCCGCATTAAACAGGGGTTTTTGGCGCACGCAATCGGATTTTGGTGCATCGCGCCGGCTTTCACGTGACACAAATGTAGGGGGGTATCGGACGATCCAACGGATTTGGACAACGCGCAGGATTTAACATCGTAAATTGTGTCGCAAGACATGCGCTTACAAGCACCCAGAAGAAGAACGTGAACTCCGGTGGACCTCAGCGGGGAAGCGACACATGCAGGATCTTGGGCACACACTGTTGGTGAATCGCGCCGGAAATTTGCAAGGGTAAATGGTCTATGTTCTAGTGTCCAATGTTTTCAGCCAATATGTTCAGCCGGCTAATACACAAAGGGGGTCATTTACTTAAGTTTTTTCAGTTTTTATTTTCAAATGTTAAATGCACCCTACAAAGTTCTCCGCAACAAAGTTCCTCTTAAGGATCCAGATGTGGACAATTTATGCAATTTCAATAAAAAGTCACCATTTTTGCTGCAAATAAACTCCAGTACAGAGAAGGCATAGCTAATAGTCTAGATGCATTAGCTCAAACACTTGTGACTTATAAGATACATCAGGCAAGCCCAAAGCCTTAAAATAACTAAGAAAATGGTATCCCTCTAAGTGTTACAAGTTACAGATTTCATCTGGATTTTATGCACATATTTAGTTGCAGAAAATCCAGAGTGTATTACAGTAAAACATCATGTAGATTTTGCCCTTTTTTTCCATGGCAATTGCTGTTCAATGTGAAAAATAAAGTAATAATCATGTCACTTTTGTTGTACATCTTCACAGATTTTTGCATGCGTTTTTTTTATTGTCGTCTATGGGAGAGTAAAAAAAACCGGCATAAAATCTGTCTCAAATCTTCATCAGAACTGCATCATGACGTGAATATGATGTAGATTTTTGCTTGAAAGATTTGCTGAAAAAAAAGATGAAAAAAAGTTTAAGAAAAAGACACATATGAATCCACATCAAAAACATCCATAAAATGTGTGTGTATTTGATGTGGATTTTCATGCATATTATTCGCATGACAATCCGCAACACGTGCAGGTGGCCTAAATGTCCTAAATCAGGCTGTCCCTCTCATTTCTTATCCGACCCATGGGACCCATTATGCTTTGCCTTTTTACTATTCTTTGGCAAAAACCCTCCAGTAGGCCTATCCTGATACAAAAGCACAGAGGTAGAGTATAAAACAACCTAATTTACATGCTAATTTGGTCTTTTTTGTAAGGAGACAATGGAGGATGTGCCCCCAGAGTGAGCCTAGGGTATCCACAGGTTGAGCCTAGGTACCCTGTCTGAAAGTACCTAAGGGGCATTGCTGAAGAGTTGTAGTAAATCAGTTAAATGTAAGAAGGTTATAAAACCTATTTTTTGTTATAGAAAAAATTGGTATAAAGTTAATGAAGCAAAATTACATACATATATCACTAATATGACATGATGTATGCACTGGGTGTTACTGGTGTCCTCGGGCTGGTACTGTTCTTGGATGAATGCACTAATAATTGTGTTTAGTGACATTAAGCACCTAGGACATATGTCCCATCTTTCCTCCACCAGCTACACCCTTGCTTGAGATCTTGATTCATTCCCACCTATACCATGCAGTCCTGCCCTTAGTTCAGGTCACTGCCTCCTCAAGTTCAACATCCTCATCCCACACTGCTGTCAGCATTCATTTCGATGATGTTATTTCTTGTTCTAGCCTCATCATCAGTAAAGCTGGGACATCCGGTATAAGTGGTAGAATACAATACTAATAATACATCGATAATACAAATCCCACAGATTAGGAGACTACAAGGGGCCTAGGTACAGTTGACCCCTGTCTATAGATATTGTGTTATTCAGTTTGTCTCTTTAAAGAACAGCCCTATAATACAGAAATGAACCTGTCTCTGACTTGATCTAAGTCTTTAATTATGATAAGTCACATTATCCCATAGAATGGTTTAGTAAACAGGTGAGTCTTAAATCAGAGATGGGTGTGGGTTGTCTTTGTGATCAACACAAACATTTCTGTCGTGCCTCACAAGAGTGTCAGTCCGTCAGGCTGTCTCTGTGGGTTTAGTTGGTGCATTATTATAGTACTGACAATGTACAGGCTTTACACTTCTGGTCGGCACTAGACTCAAGACTTTTAGAGATGTATAATTGCATTGAAGATCATGTTTATAGGTAGGACAGGAAGGAACACAAGAATCTATTTAGATAAAGAAGACCTATATTTTGTTGGATATGTCCGGCACCATACTGCTCTGTACATGAGGAAAAGATAGGACATGGCCTATCTTTCCCCATTATATGGGCCATATGTAATGCATTGCAATGGAGAGGGGAGGGGTAACCCCTCCTCCTCTCCAACCCGGCAGACATATGCCCGCCTGGTCATAGCCGTGTGTGAATACCTGTGTGTGCATGAGGCCTTATTACAGTGATGGCGAACCTTTTAGAGCCTGAGTGCCCAAACTTCAACCAAAAGCCGCTTATTTGTTGCAAAGTACCAGCACAGCCATTTAGGCAGCAATTTGTTTCTTCTCGTTCATTGACAACTTTCAATCGTTCAACCTCCTAAAGACACCAATGCAGTTGAAAGGAGGAGGGCAAATTTGTCTATCATTGTAGGAAGATTCTGTAGGAAGATTCTTTGAGTCCTGTCTAAAGAACTTCATGCTGGGGTGATGGCCTGGGTGCCCAAATAGAGGGCTCCGAGTGCCGCCTCTGGCGCCAGTGCCATAGGTTCGCCACCACTGCCTTAGTATCTTCTTAGCTTTCATATTAAGTTTAGTCAATTGCTATTTTACTTGTATATTTTTTTTATTTTTATGTTTGGAAAACAAAATCAAAGTTCAAAAGTCAAATTGTGATGAATGAAACCTGAACCTTTGCTATTCGCAGCCTACAATCAGGAGCCATTAAATAGATAAGCTCACTCGTGTTGTCCTCAGCTCTTGTAGCCTAATGGCAGGGCCAAACCAAATGCTCTTGTGGACCTTGTATGGCCCTTTGCCAGAATTTTTGTTGTCTTTATCTTAAAGGAAAGCTCCGGAGGAACCTTCTTCACTTTTGCTATACCTGATACATGAGGAGACAGAACATGACTCAAGATTCTACTAAATGCAGATGCACGCAATAGTGAAAATTGGCCATGTGCCCTCTCCTCCCAGGCTCTCTGCACACTGCTAAGATAGGTGTAGGAAATGTGCAAGGAGATGATTCACCAAAGGATCATAATCTTATGGTGCATATAATGTTGCCTATTCATATCCTAATAGGTTTTGGATCAAATAATTAGGGCATGAAGAGGCAGGGCTGTGAGCCCAATTGTCTAGTTTATCCACAACACATGCAAATAACTACTTGTTATTGGGACATTTCAGGACCCTTCCCCAAAGGAAATCTACCCTTTGTTTTTATGTCTTTTGAAACAAATCTACCTTGAGAATGCTGTTGCGTCACTGATGCAGAAAAATATCTTGTTTAATCCCTGAACCGAGTTTTTTTACTTAAAAAACATTTTAAAAAATGTGGGACCATGGGAAAGCTGGTGACTACATAAACACATTACACACAGAGCTTCCTGAATTGTCCAGACAGGACTAATCAACCTGAGCTGGATGACTCATACACAGCAGCTGGGGGGTGGTGCAGCGATTGATTACTTCTGCCTGTCAGAGTAAACACAGTAATGACGTATTCTCGGCTTTGTTGGGCAGGACAAGGCTAGAGCATTGCGTAATTAGTATGAGGAGAAGCGCGGAGCAGCCACTGGAGCGCCAGAACCCCAATATTATAATTTGCATGCTGCACTTACCCGCAGGCATAGTAAAGGCAGGCAGGGGCAGTCAGAGGGAAGGCCGAGCAGGTACACCCCGTCGCGCGTTTCGCACATGCTTTGTCAGCCCATATATACACCTAACCGGCTACCACGTGACGTGTCCGTCCACTGAGGTTGCGCACCGGACATATGTCATCATGGTGCGCCCGGCCCGATCACATGATCGTGTCAGCGCTGACATGGAGACGCGTCCCATTATTGTGCACTCCCCCATGGGCCGACGCGGCGCACGCGCCTAGGCGCGTCGACAGGACGCCGTGATGCATATCTACAGGTACATATAGGTTAAAAATTATACAATGAAAAACAAAAATTAAGAATAAAGACCAAATGCCTGTCAGTATCACACATGGAAAGAGTTTGAGGAAAGGTGGAAATATTAGCCCAAATGCATTGTTACGTACATTGCGGTACACATCGCACAAATCTGCATTTTTTAAGATCCTATTCCCCCAAACATATGTATAATGAATCAATGAATGGACCAACATATTGTATACATAATAAATGGATAGATAAATAATTATATACTTTTAAATATACATAGTAAATAAATAGACAAATGTGTGCATGTATATATATCGAAGCACCCTTGAGGGCCGGACGGGAGTGGGCCGGCGCGGGGCGTTACTGTCCCCGCGCCTGCGCACTCGCTGCTGCCGGCGACTTTTCATTCGTGAAGAACGCTGCGCAGCTGGCAGCCCGATACATGAAGAGGCAGAAGCCTCTTCATGTATCGGGCTGCGAATTTGCAGCGGCGGGGCGATCATACGCTGGCGCACGAGCGCCAGCGTATGATAAATATCCCCCATATAGTGTATGACATATATACATACATTAAAACATATAAATATACACTAGGCACCCATAATATGGCAAGTTAAAGATGTACGTATGAATCAATAAAAGATGGATGTCTCCAATCAAATCCTACTCCTCCCCTTGAGAACACCCCGCTCCAAAGTATTTAGCAGTCCTAGCAGGTATCCTGGGATGGAGAGACTGTATGTGCAAAGTATTTAGGAATCCTAGCAGGTATCCTGGGATGGAGAGACTGTATGTGCATCGAACCATATCCACAAGAACATATGTATTATCTACAGGCAAAGACAAAAATTAGACACAACATCAAAATAACTCAACAAACATTATAAAGAAGGTTTAAAGCTAGTTGCCTCATTAAGACCTTTTGGCTGTACGGTATCCAGGAGGGTGATCCATTTAAGCTCTTTTTGCAAGAGCCTTTTCTTCCCATCACCCCCCCTAGATCCCATAATGACCCTGTCTAACCCACGTACTGTGAGTCCACTTGGGTTACAATTATGTTTCTCGCGGAAGTGTCTAGGGACAGGTTGCAGTTTTAAATCTTTCAAAGGACCCAAATTATCATCATTCCTGACTGCTCTAATGCTCCGAACATGTTCAAGAACCCGTACCTTTAGGGGTCTGGTTGTCATGCTAACATATAGCTTCCCGCAGGGCAGCGCAGACAGTAGACCACAGACTCCGTATTGCAGTTGATATGGTACACAATTTTATATTCCTTCTCTGCGAAGGAGTCGGTGAATGTCCGTGTGCGCTCCATGTATTGGCAGGCCTTGCATTTGCCACAGCAATATGACCCCCATGTTGGACTGCTCCTCCCAAACCAGGTCTTCTCTATAAAGGGAACAAGTAATAGATGGATTCATCGTGAGGCACTGTGCTAGATCTTTATCTGTCAATAGGATGGACCAATGCTTATCGATAATCTCCCTGAACCCCTCCATTGAGAGTGGAAATCAGTGATCAATCTTACTGTTTCTGTTACGTTTTTCTTCTTTGGTCTACTCACCAGGAGGGAGCCTTGTTGGATTGTAGCTTCCCTGTAGCCTCTGTCCTGGAATCGTTTGGACAAGTTACTGGCCTGTTTTTCGAAAAATTGGTCGCTGGAGCAGATACGTCTCATTCTTAGGAACTGACCCCCGGGATGGCTTTTTTGAACTGTGGATAGTGGGAGGAAGATGCATGGAGGAGAGAATTAGCGGATGTCTCTTTTCAAAAAACATCGGTAGTAACAAAACTTTCCGTGTTTTTTCCAATAAGGATGTCCAGAAACTCTATCTGATCTTGACTGTACTTCTAGGTGAGTTTAATGTTCTGTTGGTTGACGTTGAGGCCCTGCAGAAATAAATCCAAGTCAGTGGCATAGCCCTGCCAAATGACCACGAGATGACGGCATTATAACCTGGGGTGTTATCAACGACTTCACTCTCCTACAGCCCCAGGAAAAGGTTGGCATACGAGGGCGCACAAGTCACCGCCATAGCCGTTCCCTGGAGCTATAGGAAAAATTGGTCGCGGAAGATGAAAAAATTATGTTTTAAAACAAAATCCAAAAGGAGCATAATGTACTCAACCAGGTCTGGGTCTAAATTAGACATTTCCAGAAAATACTTAGACGCCCGCATCCCGTGGTCATGGCATATAGATGTGTACAGGGCCTCAACGTCACACGTAACCAGCCATCTGGTTAACCCCCTCCAGACAGCGCAGAACATCCGTGGTGTCTTTTACAAAGGAGGGGAGTGTTTCCACACAACTTTGCAAATAGAAATCTATGTTTTAATAGGCTTTTTCACATAATTATGTATTATGTATTTATTATGTATACATTATGTTGTTCCATTCATCGATCCATTATACATATGTTTGGGGGAATTGGATCTTAAAAAAATGCAGATTTGTGCGATGTATACCGCAGTGCACGCAACAATGCATACGGGCTAATATTTCCACCTTTCCTCAAACTCTTTCCATGTTTGATACTGACAGGCATTTGGTCTTTATTCTTAATTTTTGTTTTTCATTGTATAATTTTTAACCTATATGTACCTGTAGATATGCATCACGGCGCCCTGTCGACCCGCCATGGGGGAGTGCACATTGATGGGAAGCGTCTCCATGTCAGCGCTGACCCGATCATGTGATCGGCCGGGCGCACCATGATGACGTATGTCCGTTGCGCAACCTCAGTGGACGGACACGTCACGTGGTGGGCGCGTCTTTAAGCAGATACGCCAGTTAGGTGTATATATGGGTGGACACAACACACACACTTTACCTCCTGACGAAGCATCTGCGAAACGCGCATTGGGGTGTACCTACTCGGCCTTTCCTCTGACTGACCCTGCCTGCCTTTACTATGCCTGCGGGTAAGTGCAACATGCAAAGCTAAAAACTGTGCATACCGGAAGGTACCTCCGGTTTATTGAATTGGCTGAATTTGTAGTGTTGTTTACCCTCCTCTATTTCTGTGGCCCTATTGCTGGGCTTAGTTACAACTACTATCTATATTTTGGCAAGCTTTTTGGGGCATGGGTAGGAGGGGGGGCCGTTTTGGTACTCTGTGTGGTCCCATTTCCATCTGGGTACCTTGTTCCCCTGGTATTTTGTAAATTCTTAAACTCCCTTTTTGGGAGCTGTATATGTATATGTGTATTATTTGGAACACTAATAAAATATATGTATAATTTTTCAAAAACCTTAGCTCTTTGTTTTTGGTATTGCTGATTCTATATTATTGAGAGCTGTATTGATACATTTTAAATGAGGGCATAGTCAGTTTTGCTTTTTAAAATAAAAGGCTGAAAAGGCCCTAGGCACTTTGCATAGAAGTCAAATTTCCAAGGGAATTTGTCCCATTTAAACTTATTGGTTTGTCCTCCAAGTCAACTAGGGCTTAAAAAATTATATCCGAAGGATACACCATATGCAGTCCACCTATATCTACTGTTGTATGAGAACCACCAACACCTTTGCTGGTTCTTTTTAATATCTGCAATCATAAATCATAATCCAGACTCTCAGCAATACACATAAGATTTCTTCATATCTGGCACAAGATTGCGATGAGATCATTTAGAAACAGAAATTTACATTACAAAGATCTCTCCACCAGCTGTGCCAGTAGAGGCAGCGGCTTCCCTGTTTACACACACATACGCTCTGCCAAGACCTTTACATTATGTGTGAGTACATCATGTTCAGTCTTAGTGACCAAGGTCAGCCAAGTGACTCATTGGATACCTCTCCACACAATAAATCTGATAACTTAGGGGCTTTGTTTTCATGGTGTTTAGTGTGTAGTCGGAATAATACCTACCTTTAGAGTACTGTCACACATGCGGCTAGCACTGTGTTTTCAAACGCACCACAAACGCACCGTGCAGAACTCGGACTAATCACATATGCGTTTCCAGTTACCGATCACATGCATTTAATTGAAAACGCATATGCAATCCGTCCTAGCCCCGCCCCCAAGTGCTAGCTTTGTGTAAACGCGGTGCTAGTAGCACGTATGACTTCCCTCTCTTAGGTGTATGTAAAAGAAAAATAAGTGTACTTACCTTGCTCTGGCTCCCAGTTCCAACATCACTTTTGCAGCCTGTGCACCAATATTACTGACATGTTATAGGACCTTCTGTGGTCAGTCACTGTGGCCACTGATTTGCCACGGTGGCCACCAACACTAACTGTCCAAGAAACATTGTGAACAGGAAAAAGTCAATACTCACTTTTACAACGACCCCCGCAGGTCCTCTTCTTACTTCTGGGCCAGCAGGTCCATGTGCGCTGGTCACGCACACACTATAACATTAGCCACCGCTGACATTACAGTATGTGTGTGGCCAGCATGGGACCTGTCACTGCTAGTGCATAAACTATGATGTCAGCAAGCGGCTGACGTCATAGTCTGTGCACCACCAGCGGTCATGGAACTGCCACTGATGGATGCTGGCTGGCTGGCCCATGTGCTGGCTATGTAGTGGGGGATGTCTGGCTTTGTACTGGGGGCTAGCTTGCTACATACTGTGGAGATGGAGGCTGGGTAGCTATATACTAGGGGGCAGGAGGCTGGCTAACTATATACTGGGGGGCTGGTGGCTGGATAGCTATATACTGTGAGGCAGGTGGCTGATTAGGTATATATTGGGGGGCATGGGCTGTTTGGCTAAGTACTGAAGGTCATGGGTTTATACTCAAGTCAATAGGTTTTCCCAGTTTTTTTGTGCTAAAATTAAGTACCTTGACTTATATTCGGGTTGGCTAATACTTGATTATATATATACAGTAGGGCACATGTATCATAGTTTCAGCTTGCCAAATTGTCTAATTTTGCGACTTTTAACTCTGCTCTTTTTCAAGTACGCCTTTGTCTGCACCTTGTGCAGTGTGCCTCATGTATCTTAACTTTCCAGATGTTCCGTGCAACATTTTTGGCGCAATTCTGCACCTGGTCAAGGGCAGGTGCAAAGGAATTTTATTTTTCATGGACCCGATTTTAACATGTAAATTGGAATTATTTCACATGCTTTAAAGGGAACCTACCACCACGAATCTACCTATAAAGGTAGATCGGGTGGTAGGAGGATCAATAAGATGTGAGGATAGCCCTTTTAAGGGCTAATCCTCACGTCCCCGCAGTGTTTCGATAACTTTTATTAGTTTTTTTATGCAAATTTTCTACTGGGGTGTGGAGTAGCTGCATCTGAGGTTACACGAGGTGGCTACTCCGGTAGCCTCTTTTCGCCTCCTACTCACAATCTTCGGTGCGCAGCTCCTCGTAGCTTTGGAGCAGTGATCGCACAGGGACACGAGCAGACGGTAGATTCATCGGACGAGGGCACACAGCTACGAGGAGCTGCGTGCCGAAGATTGTGAGTAGGAGGAGAAAAGAGGCTACCGGGACATGGAGTAGCCGCCCCGTGTAACCTCAGATGCGGCTAGTCCACGCCCAGTAGCCGCATAAGAAAATTTGCATATAAATCTAATAAAAGTTATCAAAACAGTGCGGGGACGTGAGGATTTGCCCTTAAAAGGGCTATCCTCACATCCTTTTGATCCACCTACCACCCAATATACCTTTATAGGTAGATTTGTGGTGGTAGGTTCCCTTTAAATGTTTAGCATTTTTCACAGTAACCTCTTTTGTCAAATTTTTTTTTTTTATTGGTTACTTCTAAGGGTGAGGTCACACGTAGCTGTTTAATTGTGTTTATAATGCATTTTGAAACTAATTACAACAGCTAAGGATAGGTGATTTGCCTTATTTCATTACTGTTAACATTTGCATTTACAAAACGCAATATAAACGCCATGTTAACGCATGTGTTAACATTGTGTTTACTATGCTTTTTGTAAATTCAAATGTTAACAGTAATGTAATTAGGAAAATCCACTCTCCTCAGCTGTTGTAATAGGTTTCAAAATGCATTAAAAATGAAACATGTTAAATCCCAAATTAACAGTAGTGTCCACTTCTGTATATAACCCCCTCACGTGGCTTGTGTCCATGTGGATTTGAGACATTTGCAGCAAAAAGTCTCAAAAAGAAGTCATTTGCGCCTGCCAGGATAGGAAAAACTGAACATGTATCACAAGTAAAAAGACAGGATCATACATAAGGTGCAAAAACTAGCCGCCAAATGTCTCTAAAATGCACCTCAGAGAGACCAAACTATGATACATGTGCCCCAGTATGTTCATTTAATTTTTCCCTTTAGGCTTCCAAAATTGCCAGAAGACCCATTTAATCTGCTGATCTCTATGATCACATGATACTAAATTTACATACATATACATTTGCACCTTCAGAGTTTAAGGCTGCCATTTTTTTATGGGGTGAATTGTAGTTTTCACTTATATAACTTGGTATATTCAGTACTTTTTGACTGCTTCAGACATTGATGGTTGTTTTTGATATTATTTTTGGAACTTGATTTCATTAGGAATCCAGGGGTTTGGACTTGTGTCCAATGGATACCATCTGCTGTAAGAAAACATTGCTATCGAAGTCTATGGAAATCACACAGAAAGGTTTAATTAGTATATATACAATTTCAGGCAAGGGACGTCTCCAGTGATTATACAGAGGTAAGAATGGAAAGACTTGCTCCTGTTTTGTGTGTCGGACCTCTCCTGGTTTTGGCTTTGTTTGAGAATAACAAAGAAAATAACTGAAGATCTAACAGAGATGTGAACTGGCCTTTTACTCTAAGATACTGGGGCAGATTTACTTACCGGGTCCATTCGCGATCCAGCGGCGCGTTCTCTGCAGTGGATTCAGGTCCGGCCAGGATTCACTAAGGTAGTTCCTTCGACGTCCACCAGGTGGCGCTGCTGCGCTGAAGTTCCCCAAGGCCCGCTGGAATGCACTGAAGTTCACCGGCCTATTCCTAGTGAAGGTAAGCGCTAGTCCCGCACTTTTTTTAAATGCGGTGGTTTTTCCGAATCCGTCGTGTTTTCGTTCGGCCACGCCCCCCGATTTCCATCGAGTGCATGCCAGTGCCGATGCGCCACAATCCGATCGCGTGCACCAAAATCCCCGGGCCATTCAGGGAAAATCGGCGTAAATCGGATATATTCGGGTAACACGTCGGGAAAATGCGAATCGGGCCCCACTGTGGTTTGAGAACTTAAGTCACGGGCATCAAAAACGAGGCTGTGAGCTGCACGTTTATACGGCAGCATATGTTGTACAACCGTATGCAGCACGTATGCCACCTGTATTTTATACATTCCCATAGACTTCTATGGGGCACACAGAATGGAAATACTGGAGAAAATAGGACATGGTACGGCACAGTGGCCAATAGGGACATGTAAATAAATGGCTGTTTTGCCCATTGAAATGAATGGGGCCATATGTATAGCCGTATATATGGGCATTTTCATACGTTAGTGTGAATGCAGCCTAATGCATCAAAATGTAACTGACTAAAAGTTTGAGTAGACACATAATACAGTGATAAAATAACATTTGACCCCTTTTTGCTAACTCTGAAGCTGGTGTGGCCCCCCATGAAAATGAGTTTGACACGCCTGGCTTAAGGGTTTGTTTTTAGAGTTGTCTATGATTATGGGCACTGCTGTCACTCATTTTCAGGCCTGTATCATGTATTATGATACAGGCAGACAGGGGGCATTACATTGTACATTACATGGCCCATTTATATTATTTTATATGCATGTACCCATGTAGGCCCTGCATAGTAACTCACTAGATTATGTTATATGTGCATTGTGTGGTACACCACTATGTCTCAAGTGACAACATACAACTATTATGTGACAAGGAGATGCTCCAGACATTACAATTCGTTGCATTTTGTGCATTTAAGGTGATATAATCTGTATAATAGTTAGTCATCTGTGGTATGAGGAAAACAATTAACACACCACAAGTTCATCTATTCATGTCAATTAAATGACTAAAAGAATATAAATGGTATGTATCAGCTGACCTGTCTAGTAATTATTTTACCAGGTATGTTAATAGCATAGATTATAATTATTGAGATTATAGTCTTGTAGAGCACTATTCTGCACAATGCAATTTCTATAAATTTGTTCACCATTTGGGTGTATATGTAATATGTGGAAGTACTCTCAGATCTTTGGTGGAGCAGAAGTTCATTTTCCCTGCAGCGCCTCAAAAGGTTAAATGAGGAATTACTCAGTTCTTACAGAAATTACAATGTACTTTAATGTTTTGGGTCCTCCACAATGAGAAAGACCATAATATCCGCCGAATAAGGGCCCTTCACTTTTAACTTGCCTAAAGAGAAACTTAAAACAAGTGTCATACATTTGGGCTAAGGCTAGATTCACCCAAACTAGCGGATTCTCTTGTGAGAAAGCGAGAAAAATCTGTAAAAAAAAAAACTATAAATAAGAGTGTATCCTAACAACCACCAATTTTTCACAGATGGCACTTGAATTCCATCCGAGTGCTGCTGTATGCATCTATACTTTAAGGACATCTACCATCAGATTTACTGACAGTAGACTGTCCAAACTTACCTGCTCACTCTTAACTCCAGAGAAGGCAATGTATTTTATCTTATCTGTATGTATCTTATCTTCTGGAACAGCCATATTCTTGTACAAAAAGTCTTAATACATTTATGCAGATATGCAGGCGCCCCAGCTATGTCACCAGAGCACCTCTTGGCTCTGCCCTCTGATTATTTATGGACGTCTGACTTATAGTAGTCGAGAAGGCAACCGGTGACAATCGATAATCGATGGGTGCGTTTTAGGGGTCTACCATCAGAATCACAGATGGTAGACCCCTAAAATACACCCAGTCCTTTAAATATAAAATCAGTGTTAAAAATACACAGCATAATGATACCGCAATATAATATAATATATGACATGCAAAATTAATTTATAACATCATGGTGTGCGAATGCAAATCATTTTATAGCATTATGTTAGTAAAGAATATAAGAAGACAGAATATCAAACAAAAGCAATAAGAAGATGATTTTATACAGATCAAGGGTGCTAAAAATCCCTTACACCTCTAAAGGCTTCATCAAAGGTAGCCTTGAGGTTTGAAACATGTGTTGGGATTTATATTTATGTTTAATATATAAAGATAATCTACCATCAAAATACAGCATGATAAACCAGGGGCACTTACACATAAATCCAGACATTTGTTATCAATGCTCCCCTTCCTCCTAAAATCAACTTTTAAAATTATATTTACAGAGCTCCTGAGTGATGTAGCTTCACAGGCTGTTACAATGAGCAGAGCAGATCTCCTCCCCTGCACTTCCTTCTGCTGCTAGATTACACATGCAGAGGGAGGAGGGAAATAGCAGTGTAACAAGCTCTATGGGCTCTATCTACGGCCATTATAATAATTTTAAAAGTTATATTTAGAAGGAAGGTCATGGATAACAAATATAAGAAGATTACTGCAGACACTGTGCCTGAATCTCCTTGTACATGATACAAAAAGTCAGGGCCGATCCTAGACGTTTTGCTGTCTGAGGTGTAAATTGAAATGCCACCCCCACCCCCCTCCAAAACCAGCCCACCCTTGTTCGGCCTACTGAACTCACAGACAAACTTTTAAAAGGAATCTACAACCTGGCAAAAGAATGCTGCCAACATTACTTAAAATGAATAACTGGTCCTCTGTGACTGACACTTTAAATGCTAAGTAGTCAGCCAGTGACACAGACAATAGTGGCATCTAGTACCTCACAGATGACGATCAGCCCCATCATTATGTCTTCTCTTACCCTGGACTGATGAATTTGCTGCCAGATGTCTTCAGCTACCAGCACTACATCCCCGTACTGCGCTTACATTATATCACAGCCAGCCCCCTTTACCACAGCCAGCATCCCTTTATCACAGCCAGCCCACCTTTATCATAGCCAGCACCCAGTTATCACAGCCAGCACCCCTTTTGTCACATCCAGCCCCCTTTTATTACAGCAATTACCCCTTTATCACATCATCCCCTTTTTATTGCAGCCAGCCCCCTTTTATCACAGCCAGTACCCTTTTATCACAGCCAGCCCCCTTTTATCCCAGCCAGCATACCTATGATCACAGCCAGGAACCCTTTTATTACAGCCACTCCTCGTTTATCACAGCCAGCAACCTTTTACCACAGTTTTTTTATCATATAGAGTACCCCTTTATATTTTTATCACATCCAGCACCCCTTTATATTTTTATCATAGCCAGCACCCCTTATTACATAATATGCCCATATCTAAAAATAATAAACTCAGCTCACTCCCACGCCACCGTTTGCCCCCTCTTCCTCTTCACGGGCGCAGGCAGCATGATGTCATCTCACACTGCCTGGGTCCTCCAGAGTAACAGTACATCAATCGTGTCTATATCTTAAAGGTACAGGCATGATTGATCTTTCATGTGGGCGATTCGGGCGGCAATGGGCACCTGAATCGCCCACATTATGAACCCATATTTTGCCTCTGCTGCCTGCATCCCTGTAGCATAATCGCACCATACTGATTACAAAACAATATTATATTACATTGTGGAGGTCTCGCCGGAGTGTGGGAACTACTTGTATCATATATAACAATGATGCATAGACTCCCATCTCCAGAGTAGTGTTTGATCCATGAAATGTGACCATCACACCGTTAAAGTTTCATGGGTCAAACATGTTAATATATTTTAGACCTAATACCATTACACCTGCTAACATGCTATTTAATACCTATATATCAGCACTTACACACCAAGCATCAGACACATAAATGGAATATAGGAGGAGGCCTTGAGCATGTTCCCGTTTTCCTTCCATATAATCAGGTTCTCCATGTAGACGGGGCATGACATGACCTGTTGATTTCTTTACCACCTCATATATAAATATAATTAACTTGATGACATTTTCTTTGCACCTTGATATATAGTTGTGATGAAAACTAGTACAAAACAAGGGTGGAGGTCACCATCCTGTACTACAACAATGAAAGCTATATACTGGCATTCTCTGTGGCCAACACCTGCAGAGTTTCATTGCACACAATTTTGTAAAGAACCCTATTGCTAATAAAAGTTGATGTTTCTGTATTATATATTGTATGATATTATTATGGCTTCCATTGTGAGTGGTTACCTAATCACTGACTAATATTTAGTGTTGAATATATAGATTCCCCGAAATACATCCCTATCCCGTGTGATTACTCAGTATTTCTCTGGAATTATGTAACACATGATTCACATTTCTATACATATCCCTGGTAATTAGACAAATACAGTTCATCAATAGCCAAAATGTGTCGAAATACAAAGAGTTTCAAGTTAACTTATATTTAGTGATAGAGATACAATGGGAATGTTTCCTCTAAGCTGAGAAATAAGGAAATGAGACTGATGTGACATGAGGTCATGCTCTCCAGGGCGAGAATTACATTTTCTACAACAGGTTCCCAGAATGTGGGGTGGATTAGGATGGGTTGTTACTTCATAACAAAACCCCCAAAATGGCACGAACAAAAGTGCCACAGAAATTTAATGCAAACTACTGAAATATTTAAATATTACCATATAGCTATTAAATATTACCACCATACTACCAATAAACAATACACAGCATACAGAGGTCAAAATAACACTATAAAAGGCCTAAGTAATACCACTGTACCCTAACCATTACAGTTACCATCACTTAAAGTCTAAATAATAGCACCATACTAATACTAATTTAAAACCAAGAAGTGCTTCTGCACAGTCTAACAGCCTTTGAAGCCAGATCACATAGGTGCTCTGGTAACACTAAGATAGATGAATCACCGGGGCCAGATGGCATATACCCCTGGGATCTACATGAACTATGTACCATGATAGACAAACCTGGACTGGTTATGTTTCACAGGATTGGTGCATAGCAAATGTGCTACCAATATACAAAAAAGGATCAAAAAGCAATCCTGTAAACTACAGACCTGTGAGTCTAACTTCTGTGGTGGGGAAAATATTTAAAAGTTTTTTTAGAGATGCTATCCTGGAGTATCTCACTGTAAATAACCTTATAACCCAGTATCAGCATGGGCTCATGAGGGATCGGTCCTGTCAGACTAATCAGATTGGCTTCTACAAGGAAGTAAGTTCCAGACCAGGATCTGGATCTGGAGGATGCTGTGGATATTGTATATCTAGATTTTTCAAAGGTATTTGACACCGTGCTGCATAAAAGGTTGGTATATAAAATGAGACTGCTGGGACTAGGGGAAAATCTGTGTATTTGGGTAAGTAATTGGCTTTGTGATAGAAAACAGAGGGTGGTCATTAATGGCACATTCTCAGATTGGGTTGACATTACCAGTGGAGTAGAGGGGTCAGTATTGGGGCCACTTCTTTTTAATATTTTTATTAATGACTTTGTAGTGGGTTTACACAGTCAAGTTTCAATATTTGCAGATGATACTAATCTGTGTAGAGTAATAAATACTGAGGCCGATAGTTTAGCGTTACAGAGGGATTTGTGGAAGCTTGAAGAGTGGGCAGAGAAATGGTTGATGAGGTTTAATGTAGATGGAAAGAAATAGTATAATTATTAGTTTTGGTAAAACTGGATGGTGAATTTCTTTTTAAATAACACAGAATATTATTATTTGCTTTATCTGAACAAGAGTTGGAATACTACTTTTCCACCAATATGTCTCCAATAATACAGCTATAATGTAACCTCTGTTGTTACCATTGCAACATCTGAATATTACCACCTTACAAAGACAGATTTTACCACAAACATTGAATTAACCGTATGGCCTGCATTTACCATTTTGCAGAAGATATACAGTAGGTATGGAAAGTTTTCAGATCCATTTAAAATTTTCACTCTTTGTTTCATTGCATCCAAAATTAAAAAATAATGATTTTTTTGCACACTAATGAAAAATACAGAAATGTAAATACTGTATTTTTGCTTATTTTTTAAATCAAGAAAAATTACCATAAGTATTCAGCCTTGTTGTTCAGTATTGAGTAGAAGCACCTTTTGAGCTGGTACAGTCATGAGTCTTTTTGGGAATGATGCAACACGTTTCTTACACCTGCATTTGGGGATCCTCTGCCTCTTCCTTGCAGATCATCTTCAGTTCCCTCAGGTTGGATGGTGAATGTTGGTGGAAGCCATTTTCAAGTCTCTCCAGAGATGCTCAACTGGGTTTACTCCGGGCTCTGTCTGGACTAGTCAGGAATGGTCACTGAAAGCCCATTTCAGTGCAGTATTTCGTGTTGTGTTGGGTATAGTAAACACAAATGTATCGCAGACACTTTATAAATACATGTGCAAGCAGTTTGCACTAGAAAAATGTGCAAAGTCAGACATCTTTCCTTTAATTGCACACAATCATTTTGTCCCTTCCCCCATAGCATGATGTTGACATTACCATGTTTCACTGCTGGGGATGTATTTCACAGATATGAGCGGTGTCTGGTTTTATCCGCTTAGAGTTAACACCAAAAAGTTCAGTCTTCCTGTCTAATCAGACCAGAGAATCTTATTTCTCAGTCGGGGAGTCCATGTGGTTTTTTGCAAACTGTATGCAGCTTTCATATGTTTTGCAATGAGGAGAGTCTACCTTCGGCACACTCTGTTATAAAGCCCCTACTGGTGAAGATCTGCATTTCTCCCATCACCCTACTGCATCTATGGAGCTCAGTGATCTTGGGGTTTTTCTTGACCTCTTTTGTAACATTGGCCAAATCTGTACTTTTCCAGAATTGTGTCTCTGAGCTCCTAGGGCAGTTCTTATACCTCATGGTTCTCATGTACTTTGACATGCACTTTGAGCTGTGAGGGCTTATATAGACAGGTGTGCACCTTTACTAATCAAACCCAATCTGTCACTCCCAAAAGACCCCCACCAAACATGCCCCCATAATCCTCTCCCTAGACCCTTTCTATATACGCTAAATTTATTTAAATTTATGTTGGGACAGTTGTTCCTAAAAGATCTGATCTCTTACCAAATAAGGGGTTGGGTCCTTGTATTCCCTATCCATGGTCATTAAATGCATTGTGAATGTTTCATTTTTGGGCCAAAATGAATGTATGAATGTAAATTGCATCTCCATTTTGCTTTAACTCCTGTAAAACACCTAAAGGGTTAACACATTTCTTAAAATAAGTTTCCATAATGGGGTTTTTATGGGTTTTACTATTATTTAGGCCTCTCAAAGTCACTTAAAAGCTTAGCAGGTGCCTCTACATATAGGTTTCAGTGATTTTCCAAAAAAATTGAAAAGTTGCACTCAAATTTTAAGCCACATTGTCAGGGAAGGACTTATATTCAAGATGTAGAATTCTTGAAATATATGACAATTAGTATCTCTTGAAGTATATTGGAGGTCCGGAAACCTGAACCGAATAGAAACAGTATAAAACATTGTGATATTAAGGAAAACAGGGTTCACTCTACGGGGGCTGCTTGACGAGCTGGTGTCTTCCATATTTCTCCCACCTACAGGGAATCAGGAATTTGCTTAATTTGTGAGTTTCTGTTATTTTTCTCCCTGTGTTGTGTGTCATTTTATTTTGTAATTCTTTTGTTTTTAGCATCTTTTTGGACGCACTGTACACCTTTTGCAATTAAAGTGTTTACTTTAATGTTGGCCCCTGTTTGCTCTGCGAACTCCTAGCCTTGTAAAGTGTGGTTAGCTCTATGACTGCTAGAGAGCTGAGTGTGCATGTCTAGTGGTATGACCCGGTGACAGCTAGGGAGCCAAGAGTGGATGTAGAGTGGGATACTTATTGGTCCCAGTGTAAATGCAATAAGTGTAAGTTAAATTATAGTTGTACCCCAAGTCAGGTGATGTGGTTGTCACGGGCAACTAGAACAGTTCTGCTTATTCTGATAAATCTCCCCAAATGTGTCATGAGAAAACAATGTATGTTATACCATTAGAAAGTCATAACCACGTATAGGGACACATGGAAAATTTGAAAACTGGGTCTCCTTTCAAATTTGATTCAGTATTAAAGGGGTTAATGGACATTATTATGATCCTGTCGCTGTCCTGCATGATAGGTTGGAGATGGTTTATGGACTTGTAATGTTGACCAGGAATAGTATGATACTGAGCTGTGAGAATCCCCTGATTTTGATCCGAGTTAGGCCTGAATTCAGTCCTAGTGCTATGAAATTACAGGCGGTCCCAAACTTAATGACACCCAACTTACAGACAACCCCTAGTTACAGACGGACCTCTCTGACCACTGTGACCTCTGTTGAAGCTCCCTGGATGTTAATATAGTCCCAGGCTCTAATGATCAGCTGTAATGTGTCTGTATGCAGCTCTGTTGATAATCCTTGTTCCCATGGTAGCACAAAATTTTAAAAAATCCAATTGTCACAGGGACAAAAAAATTTGGGGGGAGTTACAATTATAAAATATTCCTGTTCCAACTTACATACAAATTCAACTTAAGAATAAATCTGTTTCAAGTGGTTCCGTCCGTTTTTTACACAACCACCGACTTTAATTGGTAAGTTCATTCACGGCTTGGAAGGATAGCACACTCTTCCAGTGCTGTGCAATGTAGACCAGGGTAGCAGGTTCGAGAAAAGCATTTGTGCGACTGGCCTAAATAGAAGCTTTTCCCAGGAACTAGAAATTTTAAAGGTTGAGGTCCGTTAGTGAGAACGCTCACACTAACGGGTCATTTCTGCATTAGGATGAGTATTCTCATCCTCATGATAGAGCTGACATTTTGAGAGTGTCAGCCCGATTAACAGCAGCATACCAGCAGTTACAGACATCTTAGTCTCTGCTGCATCCTGATCTCTCTGTCACCCCCATGGCGGGGGTTTCTTTGGCAATAGGAGGTCTGAACAAGAACACTGTAGGTATATTCATAACAAGGTCTATTAGGTCCAGTCCAAGACAGAAGTACTGCGATGTATTCTATAACAGATCAAGATATCCAAAGTGTAAGTCCCCTAGTGGTACAGTTAAAATAGTTGAATTAACGTTTTAAAGAATAAAAATAAATAAATATTTTAAAATAATTTTAAAAAACACTCCAAAAATCTCTTTTTCCCCCATTAGTCTATATACAGTGTATTAAAAATTAAATTTTGAAAAAAAACCCTACGAAATGGGCATTGCTGCGTTCATAGTGATTTTGGAAAATATTCCGTTATTGTACCCGTACTGTGAAGGGCATAGAAAATACAAACAAAAAAACTATTACAGAATTGTTATTTTACTGTTTCTCGCCTCCCAAAAAATTGTAATAAAAAGTGATCAAGAAGTCAGAGTACCCCGACATCAAACACTGTTTTGATTGAGAAATTATAATTATAGGCTTCATAATCATATGTATTTCCCCCAGAAATGTGTACAGGCGGTCCCCTACTTAAGAACACCTGACTTACATACGACCCCTAGTTACAAACGGACCTCTGGATGTTGGCAATTTACTGTACTTTAGCCCTAGACTACAATAAACAACTATAACAGTTATCAGAGGTGTCTACAATGAAGCTTTATTGTTAATCCTGGTTCTAATGACAATCCAACATTTTTAAAATCCAATTGTCACAGAGACCAAAAAATATTTGGCTGGGGGTTACAATGATAAAGTATACAGTTCCGACTTACATACAAATTCAACTTAAGAACATGTTACTCCATGTTACTCCTTAACTGTACTGAACCTACCAAACCTTAATCCACCAATCTCATTTTGTATACTCTAAGGATTAAATGTTTTAATTAAAAAAAAGCAGTGGAATCGCCTTAAGGTGTTAAACACAAATTTTATATAACTTTTCTAAAGGGACAGTAAAAATATACAGAACAGGAAACACACTCCCCTATTATCTTTGGGCAGACACAGCTTACTCTTATAGCTTTCATGCTTATGCACACATAGAGACAAACGACGCCTTTCACACCTGAAAAGTTAAAGAACTGACTTTGGACAAAGCTGATAAAGTCCATATGCAATATTCAAAAAGCAATAAAAAGTATTTATATCCTATGCAGAACCATTACAGGGAAATTAAGTAGTACACCATTCTTAATGGCATCAATATGCTGTCTGTAATTTTGGGTCCTCTAGGGGAAAGTAGTTAATAATTTGTTCCCCTCCATGGATGCAATGTTAACAAAAACAGTTTGTAAACTTATAAACAACTCAGTTGATGTGAGTTCAATTAATAGAGTACCACCTATTAAATTTTACTTGCATTGCCCTGCCTCATTTTTTCCTGATTGACAGGTCTCACTGCTAGGACATGCTGCTGTGTGGAACATTGAGAGAGAGCTCTGTTACATCACTGATACTTTACCCAGTTACATTTGCATCATCTACCCCTTATATGCATCTGATCAAATGAAATCACGTCATGTCTCCATAGAAGATGGGGAGAACTAGAAATCCATGGAGACATACTGTGATTTCATGTGATCGGATACGTACATGGGGTAGACATTGCAAATGTAACTGGGTAAAGGACTTTAGATAACATCACCGTGGCCACATGACAAGGAGAATGGGTCATGGGTAGCAGTTGATGGAAGGGGCTAGACGAGCAGGACACACCCCCTGTGAACATTAAATAGACTTAAGGGGATGTGAGAGAAACAATCTTAGCTAAAATAAGGCTGTCAGTTAGTTAATAGGGCACTATGGGAACCTGTCACTAGCTGTGTGAAAATGTGGTTACAGATTCCCTGTAACTGTGCCAACCAGATACAAATAGCTGAGAAATCAGTGCTGCACTGGTTAAGTCCATCTGATCCCCACTCACAGCAGTATCTGGCTGATGTGTACATAGGATTGGAATGTAGCACTGTTCTTGTATTAGAAATAGTTCCAATGACGTAAGCCTTGGGTGTTGCAGACTTAATCAATATATTGAAATTCCAGACGCACAGTTTCGGGGAGAGGAGAGGAGATCCCTGGGGCTTAGGTGCAGTTTAGGAATCAACAAATTAGTGGCAAAACCAATCGGAGAATAAAGGCACCTGCCCTGATTTAGTAAGGGTGTGCCAAGTATGTTTGCATAGTGCGAGGAAGAACCTGCAAGTCAGAAAACACACTTCAGCCGGATGACAGATTTCCAGGTCTCTCCTCTTTAAATCAGATTTCACTGATCTTTTTGTTGAAAGTCAAATGTAATACCTTCAAATAATAAACACTAGAGAGGAAGTAAGGCTAGAGGAAAGTGTCTTCAAGAGGTGCTGGCATCTTAACTGTTTATTACTCATACATGTTGTACATGGAGTGATACAATGCAAAGTGTGGTTTGGTCTAAGAAGACAGGAGAAGAGCCATATGCCTCATACGTTGGTTTATCTATGAATCGTTTACATCAGGCCAACATACATTAGATGGGGAGATCATCTGAAGGTGCCTGCTGACCAAAAAGTACACGATTAAATTTTGACATAATAATAGACCCCAACCATCCAGCTGAAGGCAACTCCATTGTCACTGTTGCTGGATTTACAGGGACCTTGTTGCCAGGTATTACTACTATTAAACTACTATTTCCCCAGGTGGGGTATAAAATGTTCTTTCTAGAATTCCCTCTTTTATAAGGAATACCTTACTGTAAGGTATCAAAGCTCAGTTATATTAGGTATAAATCTTGGCTCATTGGTAGGGCACAGAGTATACAGTCAGCTCCGAGTCAAGTTTGACATAGAGGAAGGACTAGCACATGTCTAACATATTTTACATTCTCCAAATATTTCAGACAATGGAGACAGCTCAACAAGTTACTTTGCTTTAAAGCTGACACAGCTCTACATCAGTCAGCGTGGTTTCTGTTATTAGTAAGAAGGGGTAAGTGAGCTACATATGTAGATAGGTCTTGTTATTACACATGTTTGTATTTACATACTGTCTACATATCCAATCCAGAACTGTCCATATCATATTTACATCAAAACATTTACAATAAGGTCAAAGAAGAGTCAGAATCACCAATACCAGAAGATCCAAATGGACCCAGCTTCAGCCTCTTGTATTCTATAACAGATCAAGATATCCAAAGTGTAAGTCCCCTAGTGGGACAGTAAAAATAGTTGAATAAACGTTTTAAAGAATAAAAATAAATAAATATTTTAAAATAATTTTAAAAAACACTCCAAAAATCTCCTTTTCCCCCATTAGTCTATATACAGTGTATTAAAACTTAAATTTTGAAAAAAACCCTACAAAATGGGTATTGCTGCGTTCATAGTGATTTTGGAAAATATTCCTTTATTGTACCCGTACTGTGAAGGGCATAGAAAATACAAACAAAAAAACTATTACAGAATTGTTATTTTACTGTTTCTCGCCACCCGAAAAATTATAACAAAAAGTGATTAAGAAGTCAGAGTACCCCGACATCAAACACTGTTTTGATTATAAATTATAATTATAGGCTTCATAATCATATGAATTTTCCCCAGAAATGTGTATTTAGGAGTGAAATAGTAAAACATTAGAAAACCTGTTACTCCTTTCCATGTTACTCCTTAACTGTACTGAACCTACCAAACCTTAACCTACCAAACCTTAACCTACCAATCTCATTTTGTATACTTTAAGGAGTAAATGTTTTAATATAAAAAAAAGCAGTGGAATCGCCTTAAGGTGTTAAACACAAATTTTATATAACTTTTCTAAAGGGTCAGTAAAAATATACAGAACAGGAAACACACTCCCCTATTATCTTTGGGCAGACACAGCTTACGCTTATAGCTTTCATGCTTATGCACACATAGAGACAAACAACGCCTTTCACACCTGAAAAGTTAAAGAACTGACTTTGGACAAAGCTGATAAAGTCCATATGCAATATTCAAAAAGCAATAAAAAGTATTTATATCCTATGCAAAACCATTACAGGGAAATTAAGTATTACACCATTCTTAATGGCATCAATATGCTGTCTGTAATTTTGGGTCTTCTAGGGGAAAGTAGTTAATAATTGGTTCCCCTCCATGGATGCAATGTTAACAAAAACAGTTTGTAAACTTATAAACAACTCAGTTGATGTGAGTTCAATTAATAGAGTACCACCTATTAAATTTTAGAATCACCAATACCAGAAGATCCAAATGGACCCAGCTTCAGCCTCTTGATGTATCTGGTGAGGTCTTGCACAGAGTTTATCTCTACTCCAGGCTCTGCCTGGCATAGAAATAAACTCAGCCATTGACTTCCACGTGTGAAAATTTGCCGGCTATGTACTTCAGCAAATTTCCTCTCCTAGTTGTTGTAATAACTTTCAAAATGCATGTGTTAATGTCACGTGTGAATGTCTGAGCAGTGCACTGATTTCAAAGTGTAAGAGTATACCCTTGAATGTCTGAGCAGTGCACTGATTTCAAAGTGTAAGAGTATACCCTCCCCCCCCCCCCCAGCCTGAGTAGAGATGGTGCCCTAGACCACTGCCTACGTCTGCCTACCCCTTTTCCTGGGCCTAGAGCATCCACATAAAAGTGTTTCCAGAAAAAGTGCTCTGTTCAATAATTCTTACAGATTCAAAGCAGAAACCTATGACCTACATAGTGCAAGGGCCATGCTCTCAAATGTATGATGTGAGGATGTCAGACCGAGGGAGACTCATCCAATCACATGCATACACATTTCTCTTTTTGTTTGTGCCTTTTTAAAGATCTTGAGTTGGATCTTTCCTTGTCAGATATTAGGCAAAGTTGTAACAAGCTTTTGGAGCAGAACGATTGCTCCAGTACCCTGGACACAGTGTCCAACTAGAGGGAACATGGGCTATACTGCATGTTACCTACTAAGAATTTATAAACTTAATCTTTTTTTTGTATAATTGTATTTTTATTGTAGTTTTTCCAAACAATGTAACAACCAATATCAGCATAAGAATAAGCAATAACAATTTTCCAATATTAACACACAAATACAGATCTTATCAGATCTAGAAACAATGCCCACATCAATCCCATGCTCTAGCTAGGAATTACCCACCCAGACAATACAATGAATATTCAGCAATCCTCAGGTGCGTAATCACGCAATATAAGATATGGACAATGGTTGAGACTAGAGATGAGCGAACATACTCGTCCGAGCTTGATGCTCGTTCGAGCATTAGCGTACTCGAAACTGCTCGTTGCTCGGACGAATACTTTGCCCGCTCGAGAAAATGGCATCTCCCGCCGTTTTGCTTTTTGGTGGCCAGAAACAGAGCCAATCACAAGCCAGGAGACTCTGCACTCCACCCAGCATGACGTGGTACCCTTACACGTCGATAGCAGTGGTTGGCTGGCCAGATCAGGTGACCGTGGAATAGACTAGCCCCTGCCTGCGCTGCTCGGCCTGCTCGGATCTTCTGTGGTTGGATGCCGCTAGGGAGAGAGGCTTGCTGGTCAGGGAAGCGTTAGGGTGTTCTATTAGCTTACTGTTAGGCAGTGAGTGATTCTACAACAACCCAACAGCCCTCTTAGGGCTACAAAACGTTATACTTTTTTTTTTTTTATTTGCTGTGGCTGGGCTTGCTGCACTAGTAGTGCAGGCTAGTACCATATTGTGAGTGAATTTGCAGGGGACTTGCTACCGTGTGTTTGGCTCTTAGTGACACACATATCCCACCTCAAACACCAAGGGGACATTTATTAGGGCTTTGATTAAATTAGGCGAGTCTGCTGATTTATTTATTTTTTTTACTCTTATTTACCTTATTTCATTTATAGCTCAAAACTCATCTTGCAAAGTCAGTGTGCTCTCATTGTAGGCTAAAAATAGCCATAGGAGGAACCCACGGCTACTTAGGCACACATAGCGTTATATTTTCCTTTTTTTGTTTGCTTTGGCTTGGGCTTGCTGCACTAGTAGTGATGCAGCTAGTACCATACAGTGAGGAATTTGCTGGGAAAACCTGCGACTTTGTTGCGCTCTTAGTGACACGCATATCCACCTCAAACACCGAAGTGGGACATTTATTAGGGGTTTGAGTAGAACTTAGGCAGAGTCTGCTGATTTATTTATTTTTTTACCTTTATTTCATTATATAGCTCAAACTCATCTTGCAAAGCACAAAATCCAGTTGTGTGCTGTCAGTGTAGGTTAGAAAACTAGCCATAGCAATAGGATAGCATCGTTTTGTTAAAAAATAAAAAACTAAAAAAAATAAACACAAAATTTTTTTTTTTTCAAGTTACACTTTCATTTGGAAAATGTTGTAACCCGAGGGCTAGGGGTAGAGACGAGGGTGTGGATGTGGCGTTCCAACTACTGCAGGGGTCAGAGGCCGTGGTCCTGGGCGGGTGAGACACCACCTGCTGATGGGGGAGCAGGGGACGCCCGCAGAGGTACAACTCCCTAGGTTCATCATGTCTCAAGTACTGGACTCGTGGTAGAGCACTGTTGAGGCCAGAACAGTGCAAAGAGGTGATGTCGTGGATGCGGACAATGCTTCTAGCCATTTGTCCACCAGTCAGTCTTCCACGCAGTCCACCATGTCACCGAAATCGGCACTCCTCCAGCTCCTCCACCTCAGCTCTTCCCAGATCTGCCCCTCCCACGAAATTTGGCATTGAACCGGCATACTCTGAGGAAACTGTTTTCTGGACCTTCCCACAGTCACAAACCACTTGTCTGCTGCTGCTGATCATTTTCCGATGCCAGTTTTCCACCAGTCGCAGTCTGTGGTGATGATGACATTTTCACGTAGTGGAAGAGTGTGTAAAGAGGTGTCGGACGATGAGAGACACAGTTGTCAGACAGTTGTTGTCAGGGCAGGAAGTCCGAGGGGGAGCAGACTGAGGGATCGGAGGATGATGAGGTGGACAGACCCAGCTGGTTTAATAGGCCGGGTGAACACAGTGCTTCTGAGACGGAGGCGAGTCCTATAGCGAGAACAGGTTGGAAGAGGCAGTGGTGGGGCCTGATGGAGAGGCTGGCCAGAGCTAGTGCATCTGCGCCAAATGTTGCCCGTGGTCAAGCTCCCGTGGTGAGGGCTAGATTTTCAGAAAGTCTGGAGGTTTCTTTAAAGAAACACCGGATGACCGACGGACGTGGTGTGCAACCTTTGCCAAACCAGGATCAGCAGGGTTCCACCACTACTACTTAACTACCACCGTATGCGCAGGAACTCTGAATGCTAACACCCCCACTCAATGGCACCAAGCCCGTTTCACCTCGGCCGGGCACACCCTGCTCCTTCCCCTGTGTCATCTGCTAGTCGATCCCATACTTTATCAAATGCTAAAGTGCGGTCATTCAGGGAGGCGGTCATGGATTCCATTGTGTGGATTCCCCTTATTCTAGAGAGAAGGTCTAGGCGGGAGGGGGGAGCTTGCCATTTCCAGAATTGCGAAATCAGACACCTTGCTGCAGTGAGTATGTGTAAACACATCTTGGTGGTTGCCTTGGCCAAAGGCTGGGGGGAGACATTCAATAGGTAGAAGAGGGGGGAAAGAGGGACGTCCATCGCCGTGACTGCTTGGATAAGGGTCCTCACTTCTTGCCAAAAGGGCTGAATAAATGGGCAGCCCCAGAAAATATGTTGGACGG
>CM033646.1:39816649-39834380 GCA_019512145.1 Engystomops pustulosus
CCAAAAGGGCTGAATAAATGGGCAGCCCCAGAAAATATGTTGGACGGTCCCACCAGCGAGGCCACAACGCCAACAAGTGTCAGGTGTATCCGGAAATTATACAATTATAAACTTAATCTTAAACAGGGGTCATTTTCTTAATTTATATGATTACTTTTTTTCCTGAAACAGCAGCACAATTGTCCTCCGATTGTGTCTAGAACTGCAGTCTACCCTGCTACGGTGAATGTGGTCAATCTGCAATAGCAACCTGTGGATAGATATGTAGTAGTTTTTCTCCCATACAACTGGTTCAATGCTCTGGGATACTTTTGAGGCTATAAGAATATTTACATGTTCTGTGTGACAGCTTTCAACTCATCTACGATGGAATTTTCTGGCATTTCGTATACATGAGAGTTTGCTTTAGATGGACCTTTTAATGTGAAGCTTAGACACCACTTTGTGGCAAGAATGTAGTACTGCAGGTACAAAGCACCTGCCACCTGTCTGACAAGGTGACTCACCTGAAACCCAGTAGCTGAAAGCAGTAGACAGCACGTGCTGTTCTAATGACAGAGGCATATTATATGAATCGCTTCATGTTCCCAGGAGGGAAAATACTTCTCTTCAATTTTCCTAATTTATTGATGTGCTGAAATACTAACACTCCCTCAGACTATTGCTTCATTCTGCTGTGTTACCATTCAGTACATACCATTCAGTACTGCTGACTGGTGAAAGCTAAACCCACCCAACATGTACCCAGAGAAAGAACATAAAACATGAAACATAAAATAGCAATGATCAGACCCGAAACCACATTGAAAACCCAAAGTGTTTCTGTTTATGTTCTTTCTCCTGGGACATGTTGGGTGGGTTTAGCTTTCACCCAGTCAGTCAGTACACTGAATGGTATGTACGAATGGTAACACAGCGACAGAACTGAAGCAATAGTCTGAGGGAGTTGGTGTTAGTATTTCACATCACCTCATAATTAGGGAAATTTGAAAGAAGATAGTATTTTCCAACTCGGGAAATGAAGCATCATATAATATGCCTCTTCATTAGGAACAGCAACTTTGCTGTACGGCTCGCTACTCGGGTTTCAGGTGAGTCACCTTGCAGACAGGTGGCAGGTGCTTGTACCTGCAAGGCTACGTTTCTTGCCACAACAAGTGGTTTGTAAGCTCTCAGTTAAAAGGTCCATCTCAAAAGCAAACTCTCATGTATACGAAATGACAGAACATTCCATTCTTAGATGAGTTGAAAGACGTCACACAGGAACATGTAATATTCCTTTATAGCCTCAAAAGTATCCAGAGCATGAACAGTTGTATGGAGAACAACTCCTACATATCTATCCACAGTTGCTATTGCCAGCATAAAATAGCAATGATCAGACCCGAAACCACATTGAAAACCCAAAGTCGAATATCAGCCAGTCGTTCAGACTTTGGGTTTAGCCAACATGAAAGCTGGTTGGTTGACTGCATTTCAGCTCCTAATCAACCACTGCCATGTCCAAACTGAGCAAGGCAGGACATGTGAACCTGCTGAATAAGGTAATGCCCTTTTGAAGACAGATAGGGAGAGAAGACTGAAAGGGACACATATAAACAATTGCCCTTTTCAGGGCAGTCTGAAGAAGTGTGACAGAGAGATAACTGTACTGAATTACCATCATCAATTTGAGAAATTGCAGTACTCTTACTAAAAGAGTATACACCTAATTTGCTGTGACCATGTTCACTCCATCTGTATACATAAAAATTCCAGAGTTCGTGATCACTGCATCTGTGTTTTCCTAAATTACAATTATCCTGTGTAGGTCTTCCATACCTATCTAAATTGCAAAAACTGTCCTATGAGGTCAGAAACAGAATTGTGGCAAGGCACAGATCTAACCAAGGTTACAAAATAATTTCTATAAGGTTCATAAGAGCCCAGTGGCCTCCATAAATCTTAAATCGAAGAAGTTTGGAACCACCACAACTCTTCCTCTTCCTGGCTGCCCAGCCAAACTAGGTAATCATGGGAAGAGAACCTTGGTGAGAGAGGTAAAGAACGAATTAGAGGATGAGCGAACATACTCGTCCGAGCTTGATGTCTCGTTCGAGATTAGCCTACTCGAAAACTGCGTTGCTCGGGATGAAATACTCGCACCGCTCGTAGCGAAATGGCATCCCCCGTTTTGCTTTTTGGCGGACCAGAAACAGAGCCTCACAAGCCAGGAGGACTACTGGCACTCACCGCAGATGACGTGGTACCCTTACACGTCGATAGCAGAGTGGTTTGGCTGGTCCAGATCAGGTGACCACTGGTATAGCTCCACTTGCCCGCGTGCTGGCTCGGATCATTCTGTGTCTGGAGCCGCTATGGAGCGAGCTGTGCTGGCAGGGAAAGCTGTTAGGGTGTTCATGAGAAGTTGTAGGCAGGAGTGGATGCCCGCACACAGAACCCGACGCCTTGGGCTCATAACGTTATACTTTTTTTTTTTTGTTTTGCTTGTGGCTGGGCTTGTTGCATAGTAGTCTGCAGCTAGTACCATATTGTGAGGAATTTGCAGGGGGAGCTTGCTATCTACGCTTGTGTTATACTCTTAGTGACACACATATCCCCTCTAAACACCAAGTTGGGGAAAATTTATTAGGGGTTTGATTTCAATAGGCACCGTCGCCATTTACTTTTTTATTTTACGTTATTTTTCATAACTCAGCGCCATTCTCATCTGCAAGCAGTGTGCTTTCATACTTGGCTAGAAAATAGCCATTAGGAGGAAGCCATACGGCTTATTACCCTACAAATCGGTTTATATATATTTTAATTTCGGTGTTATCTCTGTGGCTGTCCTTGCGCAGGCATCTTACATCGCCAATTGTTGGAGGGAATTTGGGAGCATGTAAGACTTGACGACCTCCTGTGTTTAGACTTAGTTACGCAAAATCCACATCGCAAGAACACGAGTGGGAAAATTATTAGGGTGGATGTCAATTAGCACATCTGGCAGTTTCTTTTATTTACGTTTATTTTTTCATAACTCAGACGTCCCAAATCTCATCAGTGCTGCTTCATACTTGGCTTAGATAATAGCAAAGGAGAATCCAACGCTTCTTTACGGCCTACAATAGCAATTTTATTATATATTTTTATTTCTGGTTGATTGCTGGTGGCTGTCTTGCTGCAGTGCATCTAATAGCATTGGGAGGAATTGGGGTGAGCACGTTGCGACCGCTGTGTTTAGTACTTATTGACGCACATACATCGCAAAGACGAATGAAAATTTATTATAAGGGGTTGGATTTTCAATTAGCACAAGTCGGCGTTTCTTTTATTTTACGTTTATTTTTTCATAACTCTCAGTGTCATACGTTTATCAGTGTGTTTCAAGGTATGGCTAGAAAATACCAAAGGAGAATCCAAGACGGTGCTTCACGGAAGTTACAACGCTACATAGGCGTTATAATATTTTATTTCTGGTTGATATGCTGGTGGCTGTCATTGCGCAGTGCATTCTACACCAAGTTGTGAGGAAATTTGGTAGTGAGGACTTGCGGGACACCCGCTCTTTTGTTAGCGGCTTAGTTGCGCACTATCCTCGCAAAGACCGAAGTGGGAAAATTAAGGGGGTTGGATTTCAATTAGATATCAGTCATTACTTTACTTTTTATTTTACGTTTATTTTGTTCATAATAACGTCAGCGTCATCTCATATGCCATAGCAGTTGCTTTTCATATTGGCTAGAAACATAGGCCATAGCAACTAGGGATAGCATAGTCGTTTGTTTGATAAAAACTAAAAAACGCAAAAAAAAAATAACAACAAAAAAACACAAAAAAAAGGCGTCAATATCAGGGGTACGAGGCCGGTAGGTCCGGGCGGAAGTGATGAGACACCACGCTGCTGATGAGGAGCAGGGGAAACGCAGCAGAGCTACACTCCCTAGGTTCATGTCTTGAAGTTACGTGTGACTCGGGGTGATAGGCTTCGTTGAGGCCTAAGCAGAATGACAGTTGCGAACAGGTGATGTCGTGCGATTGCGCAGCAAGTGCTTGAGCAATTTGTCCACCAGTCAGTCTTCACGCAGTCCACCCATGCACCGAAATCGGCATCTCCTCCCAGCTTCCTGCCACCCTCAGCCTCCTCCCCCCCAGTTGCCCCTCCCAGAAGAACATTTGTCGGGATTTTGACCGGCAATATCGAGGAAACTAGTTTCTTTGGACCCTTTCCCCCACAGTCCAAACCACTTGTACGGTTGCTGGCTGAGCAATTTTCCGATGCCCAGGTTTCACCAGCAGTCTGTGGTGATGGACTTACCTTCTTGACGTAGTGAAAGAAGTGGTGTAAAAAGAGGTTGCCGACGAGGAGGAGACTAAACGTGGTCAGCCAGTTGGTGACGTGTGTCAGGGTCAGGAAATTCGATGGGGGAGCAGACTGAAGGGGATCGAGGTGAGGTGATGAGGTGACAGACCCAACTGGCTTTAAGGAAGAGGCCGCGGTGTGATTTGAACACATGCTCAACGGAGGAAGTCCTCGACCAGAACAGCGTGGGTAAGTAGGCAGTGGTGGGGACCTGCGGGAGGGCAGGGCCAAGTGGTGGCAATCCAGCGCAAATGTGTCATCGTAGTGAAGCTCGTGGCGAGGGCGCTCCCGCGGTCGAGGGCTATTTAGATTTTCAGAAAGTCTGGAGGATTCTTAGTGAGGAAACCACGATGACCGACGGACTGTGGGTGCAACTCTTTGCCAAACCAGGATCAGCGGGTTCCACCACACTAGCTAACTACCACCAGTAGCGCAGCATATGAATGATAAACACCCCACTAGTGTGCACCACCACGCCCGTTTCACACTCGGCCGTGCACGCCACTGCTTTCCTTCCCCTTTTTCAGCTGAGATGTCAGCCCCTGCCCAGGACCCTGGCACAAAAAAAACCCCCATCGTCGCCCGCCACACTACTCCAAGCATCACCAGCGTTCAGCTCTCCATACCCAGACCGCTGGCAGCGGAACACGGAAATATGTGCAACCACCCGCACGCCCAAGCCATACTTAATGTACCATTCATCCAGATTGCTTAGCCTGGAGATCTTTGCCCTATAGGTAGTAGAGAGATCCGAGAGGCTTTCACACTCATGGGCGGCGGCCGACCCTACTGGTTTCGGTCACCAGCCGCCACTTACTTTTTCCCGATGTGCCGTCCCAGCCCTGCACCAGCACGGTCACGAAAACATCATATCCGTGCCCTGACCAACGCGTTTCTGACAAGTCCACCCTGACCACTCACGGCACCACCCGTTGGACGTTGCTGCACGGGCAGGCCATTAATATACGCTGACGGCACATGTGGGTTAATTGGCTGGAGGATGGGACCGAGTTCTGACCAATGCCTTGGTATCATACTGCCGAACGACGCGAGGCTGATTGCGGGGCGCGACTACACCGGTCGTCACAAGTCGCAAAGCCTCCAGACTGATAGCCCTCCTCCTCCCTTCCACCTCCTCCCACTCCGAACCACCATCTCCGTGGGCATGGCGCCATCAGTCGCTACCATCTCCTAGGCACAGCAGCAGTGGCCGTCGCTAAGGTGTCGACAGCATGCGGTGCTCAAACTGCTGAGCCTGGCGATAAAAGGCAAAACTACGCCCAAGACTATTACAGGGCATCACGGCGCAGACTGATCTGTGGCGGCACCGTCTGAACCTAAGCCCCAAGGCATGGTTGTGTGTGCGACGGCCGAACCCCTGTGGCGGCTCTGCAACTCGGCGACTGACACATGTGCCATGCCTGGCCCATGTTTACTCTCATAGTTCATCGTTTCCCCCCAACAAACTCCTCCAACTGCCGCGCTCACACGACTGTTGTGCGCCTGCCCACGAGGTGGAATTCAACAATTAACCATGTTATCCCAGAGTTTAACCAGCAGCGCAGAAGCGATTGTAGACTGCCAGATGTCAACTTCCTCCACCACCAGAACTGGTTCAGGTCATTCTGTAAAGAACCTCAAGATCACTGTGGCTGAGCTCCAGAGATGCAGTAAGGAGATGGTAGAGAGTTTCACAAGGTTGACTATCATTACAGCTCTAAACCAATCGGGGCTTTATGGCAGAGTCTGCCGACAGAAGCCTCTCCTCAGTAAAAGATTTAGAGACCATTTTTTTTAGAAAACTATTTAAGCCTGCCTCTTCCTGCAAGCCCTGCCAGATCTTCGTGCCTCAAGCTGTTGAGAAAGCTGTGTTTGATGCCTTGCGCTATTATTGTGATTTCCCGTTTCTGACTTTGCTCCTTTGCTGCCTGCCTTGACCTGTTGCTACGTCTCCGACTTTCATCCTTTGCTGCCTGTCCTGACCTCCTGCCTGTCCCCAACTACGAGATTGCCTGTCGTCTCTGTACCTTGACCTTGACTGCCACTGCGGACAAGTCACGCCTGTGGAACGACTTGGTGCAGCAAGTCCAACTGCAGCAAGTCCAACCCGCTTTGTGGTGGGCTCTGGTGAAAAGTAAATAAATAAGTAAAGTAAATAAATTTTAGTAAAAAAAAAAAAAAAATTAAAGTTAAAATCCTCCCTTAGCCTATTCCTGATATAAAAATAAACAATAAAAATCATCAACATAAGATTAAGTATTTTGATGACCCCTCCCCACTCTTGAGTTCAGTCACCGGGTACACTTACAATAGGGAGCAACGCAATTTATGTCACGGTTTGTAGGGAAGAATCGTCTGAGAGTCTATGGGCAGAGTCTGTGGACTCCCTGGACCACCGCGCGGGATAACGATACTGGCAACCCGGGAGCGGAGTCTAAGTTGAGTTCTGTTCTTCGCCAGAGCCCGCCGCAAAGCAGGATGGTCTTTCTGCAGCGGGGAGCCACCAGGTCGCTCCACAGGTGCGACTAGGCCCGCGGTGGCAGCCTAGGTAGGGACACAGAAAAAGCATGACCTCAGGAAGGCAGGACCTCGGGAATGCAGGATCTCGGAAGGACGGCTGGCAGGACCTCGGAAGGACGGCTGGCAGGACCTCGGAAGGACGGCTGGCAGGACCTCGGAAGAACGGCCGGCAGGACCTTGGAAGAATGGCCGGCAGGAGCTCAGGAAGAGTACTGGGAAATCGGACCGCCACAGGATTACAAGACCGCCAAAGGATAACAGGACCGCCACTGGATTACAGGACCGCCGCAGGGCCTGCCTTGACCTGTTGCTACGTCTCCGACTTTCATCCTTTGCTGCCCGTCCTGACCTCCTGCCTGTCCCCAACTACGAGATTGCCTGTCGTCTCTGTCGTCTCAGTATTTTGATGACCCCCCCCCACTCTTGAGTTCAGTCACCGGGTACACTTACAATAGGGAGTGTCGCAATTTATGTCACGGTTTGTAGGGAAGAATCGTCTGAGAGTCTATGGGCAGAGTCTGTGGACTCCCTGGACCACCGCGCGGGATAACGATACTAACAACCCGGGAGCGGAGTCTAAGTTGAGTTCTGGTCTTCGCCAGAGCCCGCCGCAAAGCAGGGTGGTCTTTCTGCGGCGGGGAGCCACCAGGTCGCTCCACAGGTGCGACTAGGCCCACGGTGGCAGCCTAGGTAGGGACACAGAAAAAGCATGACCTCAGGAAGGCAGGACCTCGGGAATGCAGGACCTCGGAAGGACGGCTGACAGGACCTCGGAAGGACGGCTGGCAGGACCTCGGAAGAACGGCCGGCAGGACCTTGGAAGAATGGCCGGCAGGACCTCAGGAAGACTGGGATATCGGACCGCCACAGGATTACAAGATCGCCAAAGGATAACAGGACCGCCACTGGATTACAGGACCGCCGCAGGTCTATATTCCGCAGAGGTGCTCTAATTATCAGCTGTAACAAGTGTAGTTGGTAATAGCAGCTACTGGTGGTGATAAGCCTTGGGGTTCCGCGAGGGTCAGCAGAAAGTGGGTGCACGAAAAAGGTCGCAATTTTCCACAGACGACAGGGGACAAGAAAGGTTGTGGGGGGGGGGAGTTCCAATTATAAATGATTCACTGGGGTTCCAGCTTACATAGCAAATGGCTCATACTTAAGAAAAATCTGTCTGGTAACTGTTGTTCAATAATTTGTTCGTGATTTTGCAGCAGTCGTGGACCTATTTCAAGTGGGTTCAGTATCCATAGTTTTTACAAAACCACCGACCGACGGGTTAATTGGTAAGGGTTTCGGGTTCAATAGGTCACGGCTTGCTTGGACGGTGTATAGCCACTCGTTCCAAGTGCGGTGCATGTGTAGAGGAGCCGGGGGGGTATCAGGATTCTAGGACAAGCATTTCTGCGACTGGCCGTAAATCGAAAGCGTTTTCCCAGTAACTTAAATTTTAAATGATGGAGGGGTCCTGGTAAGTTACGAACCGCCCGCGCGTCACGGACTAACGGGGTCTTTCGCTGCATCTAGTGGATGATTATTGTCTCATCGCTCATGATAAGATTGACTGTTGTGAGGAGGTGTGTCATGCCCGATTACTGATCTCATTCAGATGACGCGCACCGTTAGCAGGACATCTGCTGGTAGTCCTGCTTGCATTCTGACCTCGGTGTCAAACGGACCCATGGTCTAGGTGTTGTCGTTGTGGCAAGTAGGGAGGGGTCTGAACAAGAAACTCTGTAAGGTATATGTCATAAAGAACAATGTCTAGTTAGTCCAGGCCAAGACAGAAGGGTACGTCTGACTCTGACGGGGGACTGTGCGATGTATTCTATAACAGATTCCAGATTCCAAAGTGTAAGTCACACCCTAGGGGACCGTAAAAATAGTTGAATAAAACGTTTTAAAGAATAAAAATAAATAAATTTTAAAATAATTTTTAAAAATACCTCGAAATCCGCCTTTTCTCCCCCCATTTCCGTCTATATACCAGTGTGTATTAAAATTAATTTTGAACAAAAACCCTACACTAAGGTGTAGATGCTGCGTTCCTTAGTTGATTTTGGAAAATATTCCTTTATTGATTACCCGTCCTGTGAAGGGCAATAGAAAATCCAACAAAAAACTATTCACAGAACTTGGTTTATTTTACTGTTTCTCGCCACCATCCACCCCCACGAAAAATTTATAACAAAGTTGATTATAGTCTAGAGTACCCCGACATCAAACCTGTTTTGATTATAATTATAAATTATAAGCTTCATTAATCATATGAATTTTCCCCAAAATGTGTATTTAGGAGTGAAATAGTAAAACATTAGAAAACCTGTCATACTTTGCCTCCTTCCATGTACACTATTTTCCTTACTGTAACTGAACCTTCCAAACCGTTAACCTACCAAACCTTAACCCTCCATCTCATTTTTGTATACTTTAAGGAGTAAATGTTTTACTATCAAAAAAAAGCAGTGGAATCGCCTAAGTGTTAAACACAAATTTTTATAAACTTTTCTAAAGGGTCATTAAAATATCAGAACAGGAAAACACACTTTCTCCCCCCTATTACATCTTTTGGGCGACACATCTTACGCTTATAGCTTTCATCTTATCACACATGGACAACACGCCTTCATCACCTGAAAAGTTAAAGAACCAGACTTTGGACAATAGCTGATAACAGTCCTAATGCAATATTCAAAAAGCAATAACAGTAATTTATAATCCTATCAAAAACCATCACAGGGTAAATTAAGTATTACACTCATTCTTAATGGCATCAATATTGCTATTCCTGTAACTTTTGGGTCTTCTAGGGGAAAGTAGTTTAATAATTTTGGTTCCCTCGCCTGGATGCAATGTTAACAAAAACGTTTAGGTAACTTTAAACACCTCAGTTGTATGTGAGTTCAATTAATGAGTACCCCACCTATTAAATTTTACCTATTTGCATTTCCCTGCTGAGCCTCATTTTTTTGTTTCCTGATTTGAACAGGTCTCACTGCTAGGACATGTCTGGCTTTGTGAGAACATTGAGAGATAGCTCTGTAACATCACGGATAACTTTTACAACCCGTTACATTCGCATCATCTACCCCTTCGTTATGTATCTTATCAAATGGAATCACATTGCATGTCTCCATAGAGATGGGGCAGAACTGGATAATGCCATGGACAGACATACTTGTGATTCCAAATCCATGTGACGGAATCGTACATGCGGTAGACATTGCAAATATTACCTGGGTACACGGACTTTAGATGACATTCACCGTGGCCACATGACACAAGTGAGGAATTGGTATGGTATGAGATTGATGACTTGGGCTAGCGAGCCAGGACACACCCCCCTCGGAACATTAATAAGACTTAAGGGGATGTGAAGACACATATCTAGCTAAAAGTAAGGGGGTGTCCCTTAGTTATAGCGGCACTATGGGAACCTGTCACTAGCTTTTGGGAAAAATGTTGGTTACGATTCCCTGTAACTGTGCCCACACAGATACAAATAGCTGAGAAATCAGCTCTTGAGCACTGGTTTACGCTCCTCTGATCCCCCTCACAGCATTATCTGGACTGTACTGTGTACATAGGAATTGGAAATTGTAAGCACTTGTTCTATTGCATAGAATTATGTGCAATGACGTAATGCCAGTTGGGTGTATGGCAGAGACTTTACTCAATAATTGAATTCCACAGACGCACAGTTTCGGGAGAGGAGAGGAATCCCTGGGGCTTAAAGGTGCAATTTTTTAGGATCAAAACACATTAGCGGTCATAAACCATCGGAGAATAAAGGCACCTACCTTGCCCTGATTAGTAAGGAGTTGTCCAAGTAATTTTGCATGTCGAGGAATAACCTGCAAGTCAAGAAACACCTTCACCGGCTACATATTCCAGGGTCTCTCCTGCTTCATAATCAGATTTAAGGGGTCAGATCTGTGGTATGACTTGTGGTGTGGGAGAAATTGAAAAAAAATATCAATATGAAATAAATGTCAAAGGCCAAGTTCCAAAGATAGTAAACCAACATGTATAGAGGTAAGTAGAGGGCGAGGACTGGTAAGTGCATTGGAGGACAAGAAAAAGGTGTGCATGCCAAGCATCAAATTACGGGCGGGATTTATATTACTCATACATGTTTGTATCATGGAGGGATAACCAATGCAAAGATGAAGCTGAAGGGCATACCCCGATATGGAAATGCGTCTAGTGTTTCTCTGGATTTACAGGAAGGTAGGGGACCAAAGAAAAAAGACAGAAAAGGAAAAGGAGGTATGGGTTGGCCAGATGTTACGACTATTAACTCTATTTCCCACCAAGTGGGGGTCAATAAAACATTTGTCTTTCTAGAATTATTATCCCCTTCTTGTTATAAGATTACCTTATTTTAAGGTATCAAAGCTCAGTTATTATATATTAGGTATAATGTGGCTACTTGGTAGGAAACCAGCAGAGTATAATCATCAGCTTGCCGAAAGTCCGGGTTTGACATAGGGAGGCGAGCACATGTCTTACCTAGGTTAAACGAAATTCTAATGCGACAATATTCAGACAATGTGAGACAGCTCAAACAGTGTAGCGGTTGCTTTAAAGCTTACAACAGCTCTACATCAGTCACAGCGGGTTTCTGTATTAGTAGAAGGTTATTAAGTTTGGCTACACTATGGAGAGTTAGTTCTTGTATAATTACATCATGTTTGTAGTTTAGCATATCTGTGCTACATATTTCCAATCCGAACTTTCCAATATCATATTTGTATAACATCAAACATTTACCATAAGTTCAAAGAAGAGGTCAGGAACACCAATACCAGAAGATGCCAAATGGGTCCCAGCTTCAGCCTCTTGAGGTATCGTGGTGAGTCGTTGCTCAAGTTTATCTCTACTTCACAGGCTTCTGCCTGGCATTGAAATACACTGGCATCCCTTGACTTCCCCCCTTGTGAAAAATTGTGCCGCTATGTAACGTTGCAAGCCTCAAATTTCCTTCCTTCTCCTAGTTTGTTTGATAACTTCAAAATGATGTGTTAATGTCACGTGTGAATGTTCTTAGCGTGCACACTGATATGTTCAATAGTGTAAGATTTATAGAGCCCTGCCCACCCCCCTCACACTAAGCACTTGGAGTAGGCTGGTGCCCTAGAACCACTGCACGTCTGCCTACCCCCTTTGCTTTTCCTGGGCCTAGAGCATCCAACGGTAAAAAGTGTTTCCGAAATAGTGCTCTGTGCACCAGAATAATTTTTTCCCTTACGTCAAAGCAGAAACCTAGGGGTGAACCTACATAGTGCACTAGGGCCATGCTCTCAAATGTATGATGTGGAAGGATGGTCAGACCGATGGCGAACTCATCCATCACATGCTACACATTCTCTTTTTGTTGTGCCTTTTTAAAGATCTTGAGGTTGGATCTTTCCTTTTTCAATATTCGGCAAAAGTTTGTAACAAGCTTTTGGAGGCAGAACGATTGCTCCAGTTACCCTTGACTACAGATTCCCACTGAGAGGAACAAGGGGCTATACTGCATGTTACCACGCCTTTAACTAATAATTTATAAACTTTATCTTTTTTTTGTATAATTGTATTTTTAATTGTAGTTTTTCCAAACCCTGTAACAACCAATATCAGCATAATGAATAACAATAAAAAGTTTCAATATTAACACAAAATACAGTCTTATCGGATCTGAAACAATGCCCACATCAATCCCATTCTCTACCTAGGAATTACCACCCACCCACCATACATGAATATTCAGCAATCCCAGTGCGTAATCAGCAATTAAGATATGAGACCTATATATAAACAAGCATGTACCCATATGGCTGACGAATTGTCGGTCCTCACACCAATGCCTATGAGTGTACGCACCACATTAAGGTGCTAATAAGCTTCTTATAAAGACCCAGATAAATTAATAAAAAGAACGACCATTAATAGAAACACAGGGGTAACATTCACCTTACAATGACACAACAACATGCAAGAGGAAACAAAAGGTGGATGTCCATGTCACCTTTCCTCTCGCCTAACTCTCCCCCCCCTGCCCAGAAGCGAGCCCATTTGACCCTACTTTATCAAATGCTAAATGCGTCATTCAGTGAAGGCGGTCCTGGATTCCATTTGTGGTGATTCCCCTTATTCCTAGAGATAAGGTCTAGGTGGAGGGGGAGCTTGCCTTTTCCAGAATTGCTAAATCAGACCCTTGCTTGCAATGAGTATGTGTAAACACATCTTGGTTGCCTTGGCCAAGGCTGGGGGGGGAGATCATTCACTAGGTAGAAGAAGGGGGAAAGGGGACGTCCTCGCCGTGACCTGCTTGGATAAGGGTCCTCACTTCTTGTCCAAAAGGGCTGATATGGGCAGCCCCAGAAAATTGTGGACGTCCCACCAGCGAGGCCACAACGCCAACAAGTGTCAGGTGTATCCAGGAATATACAATTATAAACTACATCTTAACCATGGGGGTCATTTCTTAATTTATTATGATTACTTTTTTTTCCTGAAACACAGCACAATTGTCCTCCCGATTGTGTTCAGAACTCAGTCTACCGTCTACCCTCTACGGTAATGTGGTCATCTCTGCATGCACCCTGGGGGTGGATAGATTATGTAGTAGTTTTTCTCCCATATAACTGGTTCAATGCCTGGGATACTTTTTGAGGCTATAAGATATGTAACAATTTTCTGTGTGACAGCTTTTCAACTCAATCTTCCCATCACTGAGTTACATGGAATTTTCTGGTCCATTTCGTATACATAGAGTTTGCTTTAGATGGTAACCTTTTAATGTGAGCTTAACAACCACTTTGTGGCAAGAAGGTATACTGGCAGGTACAAACACCTGCCACCTGTCTGACAAGTGACTCACCTGAAAACCCTTAGCTGAAAGCGTAGCAGCCCACTTTCTGTTTCTATGATGGAGGCATAATATAATAAATCGCGTCATGTTCCCAGGATGAAAATACTTCTCCTTCAATTTTCCCGAATTTATTGATGTGCTGAAATACTACACTCTCGCTCCTCATCCTCCCTCAGACTATTTGCTTCATTCTGCTGCTGTGTTACCATTCAGTACATACCATTCAGTACTGCCTGACTGGTGAAAGCTAAAACCAACCTCACATGTACCCAGAGAAGAACATAAAACATGAAACAAATAGAGCAATGATCAGACCCGAACCACATTGAAAAACCCAAAGTCGAATATCAGCCATCGTTCAGACTTGGGTTTAGCCAACATGAAAGCTGGTTGGTTGAACTGCAATTTCAGCTCCTAATACACCCCTGCCATGGCCAAACTGACCAAGGCAGGACATGTGAACCGCTTGAATAGGTAGGCCCTTTTGGAAGACAGATATGGAGAAAGACTGAAGGGACACATATAAACAATTGCCTTGCCCTTTCCCAGGGCAGTCGGAGAAGTGTGACAGAGAGATAACTGTACTGAATTACAATCATCAATTTGAAAATTGCAGTCTCTTACTAAAAGAGTATACAACCTAATTTGCTGTACCATTTTCATCCATCTGTATACTAAAAATTCCGAGTTCTGGATCACTGGCATCGGTGTTTTCCTAAATTAAACAATTATCCTGTGTAGGTCTCCATTCTATCTAAAATTCAAAACTGTCAAAATTCGGTCAGAAAACCAGAATTGTTGTGGGGGGGGGGGCATGCAAGGATCTGAACCAAGGTACAAAATACTTCTAAAAGGTTCATAAGATCCCCAGTGCCTTCATACAGCTTAATCGAAGAATTGTTGGTGGGACCCACCACAACTCTTCTTGACCCTGGCTGCCCCACCAAACTAGGTATCATGATGGTAATAGCACCTTGGTGAGAGGAGGTAGAACCTCAAGATCACTGTGGCTGAGCTCCATAGATCAGTAAAGTGATGGTAGAGAGTTTCACAAGGTTAACTAAGCATTACAGCTCTAAACCAATCGGGCTTTAAATGGCAGAGGTCTGCCCGACAAAAGCCTCTCCTCAGGAGTAACAGATTTAGAGAACCATTTTTTTAGAAAACTATTTTAAGCCTGGGTCCTCTTCTGCAAGCCCTGCCCTAATCTTCATGCCTCAAGCTGTTGAAAAGCTGTGTTGGATCCTTGCGGCTATTAGTGTATTTCCTGTTTCTGACTTTTTTTTGCTCCTTTGCCGCCTGCCTGACCTTTGCTACGTCTCCCGCTTTCAAATCTTTTGCTGCCGTCCTGACCTCCCTGCCTGTCCCCAACTACGAGATTGCCTGTCGTCTCTGTCGTCTCAGTATTTTTGTTGACCCCCCCCCACTCTTGAGTTCAGTCACCGGGTACACTTACAGATAGGGAGTTGGTCGCAATTTCTGTCACGGTTTGTAGGGAAGAATCGTCTGAGAGTCTATGGGCAAGAGTCCTGTGGACTCCCTTGCGACCACCGGCTGCGATATGACTACACAACAAGGTGCCGGAGGCGGAGTCTAAGTTGGAGTGCTGTTCTTGTTTTCGCGCGGGCCCGCCGCAATAGCGGATGTCCTTTTGCGCGGGTGCCACCTAGTCCGCTCACACAGGTGCGGACTAGGCCTCGGTGGCAGCCTAGTTCAGGGAGCACAGAAAAAGCATGCCTCAAGGAAGGCGACTCGGGAATGCAGGCCTTCGGATGACGCCTGACATGACCTCGGAAGGACGGCTGCATGACCCTCGGAAGAACGGCCGGCAAGTAACTTGGAAGAATGGCCGGCATTACCTCAGAAGCTGGATATCGGAACCGCCCATGATTACAAGATCGCCAAAGGATAACAGGACCGCCACTGGATTACAGGACCGCCGCAGGATTACGGGACCGCCACAGGATTATGTGACCACCACAGGAACCGCCAGGCTATATAGCAGAGCCGGGAATGCCAGAACCAATTAGGAGGAAGCTGGCCCTTTAATTTCCCAGAGAGACGGGCGCTTGCACCCTAGCTTTGTGAGCATGCGGCCTCAGCAAGCAGCAGAAGCATGACCTATGGAGGAAGCCAGTGTGGGACCAGGACAGGACCGTTGCGGAATCCGGAGAGGTGAGTATGGACCTAGGGGAGCAAGGAGAGCGGCAGCAGGCACCGGTGCACCTGCGATCCGTACCGAGGTGTACCCCCCCTTAGAGCCCCTCTTCTCTTCTTCTTCAGCCTCTTCTTCTTCCTTCGCTTCCTCCAATTCTTCTCGGTGACGGAACACCTGAGGAGGAGAGCAGGAACAGTGAAGACAGGACCAATGGTGTGGCGCTTGGACCTGGCATGGAACAAGCCAAGGGCATCTTAAGAACGTCTTGAACATCTTTTGGCTGCAGGCTGGAGCGACTCTTGGGTAGCAGCAGACTGGAGCGACTCTTGGGTAGCCGCAGGCTGCAGTGACTCTTGGGCAGCCACAGGCTGGAGAGACTCTTGGGTAGCCGCAGGCTGGAGTTACTCTTGGGTAGCCGCAGTCAGGAGCGACTCTTGGGTAGCCACAGGAGCAGCACTGGGAAGCTGCAGAGGCACTGCAGCGGCTTGTGGGAAAGACGGAGCAGCTCTGGGAAGCTGCAGAGGCACTGGAGCGGCTTGTGGGAAAGCCAGCATAGCTCTGGGAAGCTGCAAAGACACTGGAGCTGCTTGTGGGAAAGCTGGAGCAGCTCTGGGAAGCTGCGGAGGCTGAGGTGTTGCTGGAGCAGCTCTGGGAAGCTGCAGAGGCTGAGGCGCCGCTGGAGCATCACTGGGAAGCTGCAGAGGCATGGCACTGCTGGAGCAGCACTGGGAGGTTGCGGAGACACTGGGGACACCAGGGCCAAGCAGGACAAGCGTGGAATCTGAACTTGAGGTGATTCAAACCTGGACCGAATTTTTTCCAGAAACGTGATATAGGTAGCCATGTCCAGATCACCACTATCCCATAAAGGGGTATCCCAGGTGAGGGCCTCTCCAGTGAGCAAAGAAAAAACAAATGCCAGTTTGATGTGCAGTGAACACTGGGCAACAAAGCTCCTGCAAAAATTTGTTAGGCATCAAAAATTTACATATATTCTGGCGTTCAGAGTCTTACGTATCTGAAATACCATGATAGCGGGATTGTACTGTCAGCAACAGTGTTCGGAGGTATGTGGCATTGGTAGCGGTGTTGGGAGACAATCATCATTGAAGTTTGTGTGGCTTAGCAAGTTGTGTCCAAGAGTTCTTTTTGGGCAGCAATTTCTTGTGACTCTACTGCTGAGAGCAATTATGGCTTTGGGAATGGTTCACCTCAGTATGCTTGGCGTGGGGTCATGTGGCACTCATTGTTCTCAAGTGTTTTACGACCTCGGCGGAGTCCATGGCCGTGATCTTTAATTGTCACGTGTTCGTAGGGGTACAACTGTTCTGAAAGAGGTTTTGATGTGGCAGGAGTTCTGTGGACTCCCTTGGACCTACTTTGCGGTGTGTTGATGGATACTGATACTTAGATGCAACAGGGACGGTTAGTCTAAGTGGATCTTTAGGTCTTCGCCTAGAGCCAGCGCAAAGCGGTATGTGTTTGCTGTCCACAGGTGTCGTACTAGGCTTCCGTGCGCTGGGGTACTATGGCAGGCCCATGGTAGGGACACAGGGAATGGCAGGACCTTGTGGATTAAGTAAGTGACTTGGTGATTAGGACTGGCTTTGTGTCAGGACCTCGAAAGATGGCTAGCAGGAGCCGTTCAAATTAGGACGTGCTGACCAGGACTCAGAAGTGTACGCAGGTTCTCAGGACTCGGATAGGATGTGCAGGCAGGAAATCAGAGGACGGCTGGAAGGATTCTCTAGATAGACGGTTCTTGTGGGCAGGAGTCCGGATAGGTCGGCTTGGATAGGACCTTCTAATAAGGATGTGCTGTGTTCAATGATCCTCAGAAAGGACGGCTGGC
>CM033646.1:39834849-40054665 GCA_019512145.1 Engystomops pustulosus
GACTCCCTGGACCACTGCGGGGGATAACGATACTAGCCGCAACCCGGGAACGGAGTCTATGTGGACTCCTGGTCTTCGCCAGAGCCCGCCGCAAAGCTGGATGGTCTTGCTGCGGTGGGGAGCCACTAGGTCGCTCCACGGGTGTGACTAGGAACTATTAGGAGGACGCTGGCCATTTAAATTCCTGGAGAGACGGGCGCACGCGCCCTAGCCTCGGGAGCGCTCGGCCTCGGCAAGCAGCAGGAGCGCGGCCTACGGACGAAGCCGGCGTGGGACCAGGATGGGACCGTTGTGGAATCCGGAGCCAGGAGAGGTGAGTATGGACCTAGGCAAGCGGGGACAGCAGCAGCAGGCATGAGAGCACCCGCGATCCGTACCGAGGAAATCGGGTGTAACCGTGACAATTTACAACTATCCAAGGTGGGGTATTAACACTAAATCTACACCCTAGTGCTCTCAGCAATGAAACCAGCTGCCAACACCCACAATTCACTGATACTAAGAAGGCCATACGCACCTCGTTCGCAACCTCTTTTGTAGATGATAAACTCACAATAATAAAACACACCTAAACAAATTATGCTTTTTTATAAGAAATGTGGTAATATAAATCCCTTCAGAGACTTAGATTCTCTAATACTACAAGCAAAGACTTATTAAGTTTTAAAGTTTTATATGGGCAGCATGGTGGCTCAGTGGTTAGCACTACATCCTTGCAGCGCTGGGTCCAGGGTGCAAGTCTCAACCAGGTCAACATTTGCAAAGAGTTTGTATGTTCTCTCCGTGTTTGCGTGAGTTTCCTCCCACACTCCAAAACATATTGGTAGGCTGATTAGATTGTGAGCCCCATCATTATCTCCTAATTTGTCAAATTCTCCACCAGGTAGTAAGGAGTTCACAACCTTAAATATTTATCTCTATCGTTCCCCTCATTTTCTTTCGCCCTTTCTCTCTCCTCTTTCTTACAGTAAAGCATGCAGAGGAAACAAATCTTGGCTGTTTTTTTTGACAGGTTGCCTCACTGGGTCTCTAGGTTATTAGTACTTTTAATGGCCATTAATTTTTTCTGGAGGGTGCCACACGACACAGTCCTCTGCTTTGTAAACAATTTTTCGTTGTGGGAGTAGCCACATACAGGCACTCCATCTATTCAATTTTTCTGGAGGGGCCACCTTCGGCGGTCCTCTGTTTAAACAATTTTTTGGGACTCAAGGCCTAACCTACAGTCACTCAATCTCTTTACCATTTCTTCAAAAAAAAAATGGAGGCCACCTAACCTGCCTCCTCTGAGTTTTAAAAAAACTTTTTTGTGACTGCCCAGCATACAGGCACTCAATCTTTCCATTTTTGCTGGAGGGGACCACCTACCTGCTCCTCTGGTTTAAAAACCTTTTTTGGACATAATGCCCCCATACAAGGCACTCCATCTATTCCATTGTTCATCTTATTTCTCACCTAGCCCTGCTCCTCTGGTTGAAAACTTTTTTGGACTAGCCACATACGAGGCACGCTCATCATTCGCATTTTTCTGGAGGGCCACCTCCTGTCCTCTGGTTTGAAAAATTTTTTTTTGGACTGCCCACATACAGGCACTCAATCTATTCTCATTTTTCTGAGGTGGCCACCTACCTGCCTCCTGCTGGTTTGAAACATTTTTTTGGACTGGCCACTACAGGTCACTATCCAAATGAATGTCTCCATACAGCCTCCGCACTTTGTCTCCATTGGCTAACCCTCCAAAAGTCGTCGCATATAGGCTGCCCCCCTCTCATACATCGTCCCTTTTACAAACGAGGTTTTGTCAGTGCCGAATTTGGGTTGTTTTCATTGATTCCACATCAAATTGTTAACTTTGGGTCGCCACCCTGCTGTGTTATCCACAAAATACACTGGCAAACTTTTATAGAATAGAAGAACCTTTACGGATATTATTTCAGTTCACAATTCATTCATCGCTCTTGGCGGCACTGTTTACATTTCCCCTCACCCGCCATATTCCTAAACTTATAAGAAGCGCGTAAGCATGCTACACTTGATCTTATACAAAATGTTTCTTAAGAAGTGCTGTTTGGGGAGTAGCCTAGAGACAGGGGCTTGAAATTGGTTCGAAAGCTCGGCCTAGCAGCGTAGCGACAGCTCCTGCGCATCATGGCGCTCTTGCGGCATCTTTTATAGCATTCCCCTTCACCCGCCATATCCCAAACTTATAAGAATCGGCTACTACACTTACCTTGGTGCAGGCTGGACCCGAGTCTGACGACCTGGGGTCTGGTCATATACTGCCCTACGCATAGGATTGGCGGGGCTCTAACCTCGGTCTCAGTCTCAAAGGCCTACTCACCTCGCAAATTATCCTCACTCACCCCTTCCTCCACCGTCCTCCTCCTCCCTCATTACCAAATCCTGTGGCATGGCGCCACAGTCCGGTAGGCTCTACAGGGCACACAGCAGGCAGTGGCGTTAGCTTACGCCAGCAATTGCGGTGCGCAAACTGCTGACCTAGTGGATAAAAGCACACCTCCCAAGGCTATGTCAGGGCATTCCACATCAAACTTGTTAACTTTGTCGGCCACCAACCTCTGTGTAATCCACAAAATATAATACTGGAAACAAACTTTTTGGGCATTTACGGATTTATTTCATTCAGCGCTTCTTGGCTCATATGTTTACATTCCCTCACACCCCCGCCATAGATCCCAAACTTATAAGACCGCTACTTAACACTTGACTTATCCGAAAGGTTCTTAGAAGTGGCTGTTTGGGTATGTAGCCGAGAGACAGGGCTTGTTGGCGAAGCTCCGCCTGGCAGCGGAGTCGGCCAGCTCGATGGGCTCAATAACCACTAACATATTTTAAATAATTAACTGGCCGCACCTTTAATCTACCTACTATTTCACCACTGCCTCCATACAGAAACACAATAACGAGGCATAGACGGTGCGGAACTCAAAGAAGGGAAAAGGTACTGCACACGCCACGAAGAAAAGGATGTACAGTAAGAAGGAGCGGCAAAAAGAAGAAAGAAAAAAGAAAAAGAGAGGAAAAGAGAAAACGGAAAAGAAGGAGCGAGAGGCTGAAGTAGAAGAAGCCCGAAGGCAACCAAAGAGAAGATGTCAGAAAAAGAGAAAGAAGAAGGTGGCGGAAGAGGGAAGAAGAAGAAGGAACGAGCAAGGACAAGAAGAGGCCCGAAAAAATGGGAGACGAGAAGACAAACAAAGTGAAGGAAAAAAAAGGGGCTGGCGTCTCCCAATTCATCAAACGGCTGTTCATGCAGAATTTTGGATTTGTTTCATGGCTCCATGTTAACGTTTGGGTCGCCCCTGCTGTTAATCCCACAAATATACTACTGCACCTTTTATCATGTAACGCGAATATTATTTGAGGCGGGCTTCTTCGCTCATCCTCCTTTGGTTCCTCTCTGGCCACCCATTGTTTTGAAGCCCTGAGTCCATTTTAGAGGTGTATGTCGCAGCCACGTCCTCTAGGCCTTCCGCTGCTGCCGTGCGCTGCCTCTGGCATGCCGTCCTCCTATAGTGTCATGGTCAATTTTGGATGTTTAGATGCTATCTAGGCTTCATTCTGGTCACTCCTGTCATGGCCAGCCTGTTGGCCATAATTTTGGTCATAATGGTGCATTAAGCAGCCCAGAGGCATCCATGCATGCTGCCCCTGCTGTTTCCTGTCCTTTCCGTGGTGTTTCCATCGCTTTTCTGAGGTTCCATGTGTTGGCCAAGCCTTCCCTGTGCAGAAGGCCTTGGTCGCCGCTTGACAAATGCTCGAGTCTCCCTTGACCTTCAATGGGCTCGTTACTCGAGAACTATCATCTCTAGCATCGGGAAAAGTTCAGTGTCTCGAATAACGAGTAAGCCCCTCGAGCAATATTATCGCTCGCGACAAAAAGTATCTCTACTGTTATAAGATCGTCTCTTGGATATAAAAGAGATTTCGTCACTATTGACCCGTTTAAGGGTGGTCACACGGCCCGTACGGCGGCTGCTTTAAACATGCTGAGGGTGATAGGGCTATCATGATGCAAAAGGCTATTGGTTGCTGTAGCTTTTTCTAAACCATTGGTAGTCACCGTCAGAATCCTGTAACCTACCAAACATCGAGGGCATCAACATTCTAAATCTGATGTTTTTAAATGTAAAAAAAACATATTCATGTTATTGGCATTGATTATGTCAGAAATTAAATTTCGTGAAATTGTGCAGATCAACATGGCATAGAAAACACAAGCGTTTTACTTTTCACAGTTCAATTATTCGCCCTATGGCTCAAAAAATTAAAAACAAAACAATCCTAAAATTGGTATAATGCTGGCAGAGGCCCCCATACTAACGATTTGGACCACTTCACTTCACGCCCCGCTGATCTCTTTCAGGAAACTAAGTATAAAATACCATCTATTACGCATTCGCTTACCCGCCCCTATACAGAAGAATTGTGCATCGACAGAATGAATCCCGTCCGGGATTTCTGCTGTTGCCATTGGTAAATTCTGTGGTTCTGCCCTCATCAAATATCACAAAACACGAGCTATGTTTTAGAGGAGTGAGAGTGTCTCTACGGTCTCTACGCAGTTTATTTCTTGTAACCGCAATACTTAGTGTATGTGATCTTCTGTCCCTGGTGGGCCACTTTTATAGCGGCAACCTATTCGCTCTACCCCTTAATGTCAATTCTTCAGTGAGCACTGATCAGTCAGTGGAAGTGGCAGAGATGCCCCTAGACTCATAGAGTGCAATGTTAACAGATACACGGAGGTAAACACTTGTATCCTCCGTTTTGGTGGCACTCGAACATGTCATGGTAGACACCTAAGCGGTGACCGCCATAGGGAACTTTTGATTAAAAGGACGAGTTGATTTTTAAGGAAAGAACTAATGCTTGGGCCCCCCCTGGGACTGAATGACAAAAATACATGGGGTTTTCGCTATAATCCTACTTTTCGCTCCTCCTTCCTTCCACCCGCGCCCTTTTTAATGATCTTAATCCTTCGCTTCCTGCTCACACTTCTATCCTTCTTACGGAATGGGGGGTCAAAAGAAAGTATCTGAGAGCGAAGAAAAAAAAATAAAATGAGGCGAAAGACGAGCACACCAAGAGAGAAAAAAGGTGACAAGGCACACAGCGCAGAAGGGGGAAATCAAATCTCTGGCTTGTGTCCATGTAGCTGTAAATAATTACTTATCTAGTTCTTCTGTACATTTAACTATAACGTACTGTTAATCATACGAGAAGTAGAACCCCATTCCACTGTCGCAGTCGTCCTTTATATGGTCTTTTATACTGTATGTGAGGGTGTCCTGTCCGTGCAGTGGCGGTCTCTAGTGCATGCTTGGCTAACTTCTCTGGCCGCTATGGACAGTACGTCTTGGTTGCCGGTGTACGGGGGGTGTGACTCTCGCCGGCTTGCATTAAGACTGCATGTAGGACGCTCACACTCCACATGTCTCTATAAACCAGTGCGCGACTTCTGTCGTGCCTTGGTTTGACCCCCCTGTCTCCTACCTCTGCCCACTTTTTGGTCTGTATCCATGTCCGGACTGATCTTAGTGAAACTACCAAAGATATTTCCAACGGGTGAGTGCCGGTCAATTCATCTTTTATATAACATTCAATATAGCAGCCCCATCAGCAGCACCCCCAATCACCACCGACATTCAATATGCTGGCGCAACAAACATAGACGGCGATAGCAATTCATAAATACAGACAGAGGGTCTGGCCATGGGTGTAAAGTTTTTTTTCGGGATAGTCATCGACATGGAGCGCATTGAGTGCGATGAGCAGATAGAGTGGAGGGAGGATTTTGTTTTGTGGGACTTCTATTCCTTTCTTACCCCATTCTCAATGGAAATCGTGTTGATGATGGTGTTGGTGGCACGTCGCACCTCGAGTTCGATGCGGCAGATCAGTGGGATTGGTGGGCCATAGAAGGTTGAAGGAGGGGCTCCAGCATAAAAACTGTTGGTGGAATTGTTCGCCCAGTGTTGTGCTTAGTGCTATGGGGGGGGATCTTTGTTGAGGAATCGGGAGGGTGCATTTCTGTTGTGAGCAACATGGAGGGCAGTGGGTTCAGACCATCATAATCAGTCTGGGCTAATTCGGGGGCTCGAGTAGTGCATGTGTTTGGGTCAGCATCATGTTGTAGGGGTTGTCTTTGAATGCCTGTGGGTTGTGGCTACTCATGTGTGTTGAGAATGTGGTGACTCACCTGGTGACAGGGGGCAGAGAGTGCAGGGATTCCGTGGCTTGAGAGAGTGGTTTGGGAGTGAGAGTGATGAGGATTTTCTACCCCAGTCTGATGGCTTTCATCATGGTAGTTGATTTCCTGTGGTGATGGGGGCATATACTTTGTCAGGAAGGGAAAGGGAAAAAAAAGGAAAGGAAAAGATGCGACGCGGAAAGATTAGTAAAATTGAACAAAGATGCTGCAATGAAAAGAGGAATAACATTGCAAGGTTAATTGTTGCTAGATGGCGGGGGCATAATAGATTTGACTAAAAATTTTTTGGGTGAGACAACAAGAAGAGATCAGGCGTAACTGCAAAATGATGACATTCCATAATCGACAGCAACCCAACGCAACCAGAAAATCTATCACTGAGCTCGGATTCCCCCCCTCCCCCACCCCGCCCCACCCCCCCCCCCCGCTTCTATATGCGGATAATCGTTCAGTGATCAGCCAGGTCGTGTTGGTAGGATTACTGAATGAATTGGGGTTATATTTGGAGAGGTGGGGCAATTTATTTACCCGGTCCGGTCGCGATCCCTGAGGTGGCATTGTCTGTCCGGATCAACAACTGCCGGGGATTCATGAAGATCGTTACGCCTGGCGAGTTCCTGTCATCTGTCGCTTCCAGCTGAGGTCCGTCCGTGAGTTCACCATCTTCCTCCCAGTGCATTAAGTGGTGTGGCTTGCAACAGAAAATTGCTTTGTTAAATACTGCAGTTGTCCAAATTGTTGGATCGTCGATGGCCTGTGCCCCATTTGTGTGTCGCTGAAACCGGCCTGATGCAGCAAATTCAATTCGAGTGTGCCGGCCAGAAAACCCTTCTAAATGTGGCGGCACATCGGAAAACATTGGGGCATTCCGACGATAATGGGACACAGACCCTTAGTAAATAGCCCCAGTGTTTGATGTCATTTTCAGGTGACGCGCTCAAATGGATTTAAATTCATCTCTGCCCTTCAAAGGAACTGATAAAGAACCGTTAGTTGTGGATTCTTGTCTAGGCCTACTTCTTGTTTGGGTAGCAGATGTGGGGCAAGGTCTCATGGATCGAATTAATTGCGGATGAATAAGGAAAGTGGGAGGGGTTGTGGTTGAGGAACGTGGTGGGTGATTACAGCGGTGACACATAGTGCTTGCCAAATCAAAGTCCCATGTCCCTGTCCGTCCCCAATGCTCCCTTTCACCTAAACTCAGACTTGTATCTCTCTTGCCAAGGTAAAAGGAAGGGGGGAGAGTAAAGTGGGTAATGTCTTAGTCAAGATTCGCAGTCAATTCTGGTGGCTGATGATGCACATCATCAACTCTACGCATCCGCATTGTGTTTGTTGACTAGAAAAACAACAATGGAAGATTAATGGTGGCAGATAAAGCAGAGGAGGAAAAGGTATCAGGGCCACAGTCCACATCATAGGCTCAAAAGGTGGGTTGGCTGGCCAACAGCGTCCAGACAGGCTGGTTTCAGACAAAAGTGGGGGGCCGCGGCAAACTTTAAAGTGGGGCCCCCCAAGGAAAACTATTTTTTGACCATAACGCAGTCAAAGAGGCTCGCCTTTAGTATGGTGATAAAACATAACGTTAATAAGGGAGAGAATTTATAGAGATAGATAGATGGGATAGATTGATGGGGCAGCACGGTAGAGCTCAGTGTTGGAGCACTACAGTCTTGCACTGGTGCCACATCTGGCAAAGAGTTTGGATGGTTTTCATTTGGCGTTGGTGTCGGGGTTGCCTATGGTCCTACGAGTTTCCTCCCACCCTCCAAAACATCAGGTAGGTGAATAGATTGTGAGCCCCATGGGGACGGGACTGATCTGGAAAGGCTCTGTGCCAATGTCTGCTGGTAATCTGTGTGTCGGCTATAAATTAACGGAATTATATCTATAATATTATGTAGAAGATAAATATGAAAGATGATAGAGATTTCTAGTCATGCAAGAACTAATAAGTAGATTATATAACAGTAGATAGATATTAGAGAGCCCCTTCATGCAATTTTTTATTCAAACTGAAACATTTTATAAAAAAAAACTTAAAATTTGCGAGAAAAAATGGTGCTCCCAAGCAGAAAATATTTACCCTTCACATCTCCTAAATGTAATAGAGTGACCATGTGGTAGAGTTCATCAGATACCTTATAGTATATGTTAGCATGAATTTAACATCTCATTCACTCTAAAACGGAAATAACTAAATATCTGCTTTTTCAGCTCAAAAATTTTAAAGACAAGTCTCACCTGCCAAAATTATTAGCAATAAAAACTGAATTAAAAGTAAAGGCACTTTGAATGTTCAATGTGGGCACTTAACTTTTGATCAAAAAGTGGCATTGAAAATACTTGATAAACATCCATTTTACATAAAACTAACATTGAAGTGGAGGCACCTCCCAAAGAGGACACCATTTTTGTTGTATTTGGGCAGTGTGAGAAGGCCCGCAGGTTTTTCCCAGTGGGGCAACATGTTACTTAGCCCCCGGCCCATTCGCATCGCAGGGCGCGTTTCGAGGCAGGATTCGGGTACGGCTGGGATTTAAGATGGTAGTTGCCCTCCGCCGTCCCACCAGGTGGCGCTGTCAGCGCCGAAAATAATCTTAAACGGCCCCGAATGGGGCACCATCCATGAATGTGAATTGTGCAGCGCTTCCAGCGACACATTTTCGGCATTATAGTGCAGGCGGTTTTTTTCCGAATCGTCGGGTTTTCGTTCGGCCAAGCCCCCCCCCCGATTTCGTGGCGCGGCATGCCGCTCCCCGATGCGCGCCACAATCCGATCGCTAGGTGCCGTCCAAAACCGCGGCGTGCCAATTCATGTACAAGGCGGCGCAAATCGAAATATTCGTGAACAGTCGGAGGAAAACGGCGAATCGCGGGGGCCTTAGTCAATGAACGCCCCTTGTTTGTTCTTTAAGGTAGTGAGAAGAAGGGGCAGGTTTTTTTCCCAGTTGGTTCTATTACGGCAGTGAGTGGAAGGTCCAGGGTTTGCCTATACTATAAAGATAGTACTATGCATAGATAAATTTATATCCTTGATTCTATGACTAGTGCTCATGAAAACACTGATCCAGTGAAAAAGGATGCAATTTAGGAACATTCAAATTTAGTAAACAATAGTACTTCACATACACCTTCCAAAAAGTGGATGCAATGCATTCAATACAACTTCAACAATTTAGGTATTATCGGATTTTACAAACAATGATCTGATATTTGGAAAAAAAAATATTAAATGAGGAAATACAGAGGCGCAATCTATTTGTTAGGGGCTCGGGGTCAGTGACCCCCTGGAACTACCACGATGAGGACACAAGCGTCAAACACCTGAGACTGGAATCTTAATGACACCCGGTCTTCACAACAGAGCCTGCGTCAAAGGCAAGGATGGTATATTGGCTGCGGGCTCGTGTCCACTAGTTCTTCCAGCAGGTGTGACTTTGTCCGCGGTGGCAGCCAGGTCTGAGTAACAATTCAGTGGGATGCAGTCTCGGAGTCAGGATCAAGGGCAGACGGCAGCAGAGTGCAAAGTCGAGGAAAAAAAAGCAAAAAGGAGGCAGGCGGCTAAGGCTGGCAGACAGGAGCAATGTCAGGTCAGGTCAGGGTCACACGGGGAGATCAGAGCAGACACTAGAAACATGGGAGGAAGCTTTCTTGATCGCATGACACCAACGATCTGTGGTGGGGGTTGATGGAGAGAGGCCGTTTAGTAGAAACCCGGAATTGCCAGCACCAATCAGGCAGTGCGCTGGCAAAATGCGCAGAGGACGCAAAAAGAGATGAAGAGCGAGAGGAACTATGCAAACATAACCAAAGAGAAGAATTACCCTGAAAGCCACGGTGTGCATGCTCCTTAGTGGAGCGGAGGGCCTTCGAGGCCGCCACCAAAATGGAAGCCAGGAGCGTGTAAAGTTTCGTGAGGGTCAGAGAGGGGCACTGTCTGCTTGCGATCCAAGTCGTGTATCGGCGGGGACTCCCTACGCTTAATACTATACTGTTGCAACAGAGTTGCGCTATTCTTAATAAGGATGATGATGTTAGATACAGTAAACGTTAAGTCCTAACATCATCTATCTGTCCTCACAGTTTCCTATCCCTATTTGGCCCTCAAAGGGCAATTTTAAAATGCTTCAGCTCTATTCTTTCTCTCTTGTCCTCGGTCAGCTGCGCCTGTGGGTTGGGGGTTGAGGTTCAGGTTCGGCTCAAACATTAGTCATGGCTAAAAAAAAATTTAGAAAACGATCCATGTGTTGGGGAATCCCCACAACAATTAGAAGTCTATAGGGTGTCAAAGAAAAAATTGATTGATGACATTTGTGTGTTCATTCGGCATTTTTTCAAAATGTGGCGATACAATATGGTACGAAATGACGAAATAAAACACGTAAGCATGCTGTGAAATCAAGACAGAAAGCATAATGAGAAAAGAGAGCTTCTCAGAGAGCTGTCTAAGTATCTTGTTCTGGTACTTGCACAGTGATAGGACCATGCAATGGTTACCAGTATTGTTGTTTAGAGGATGTGAGGATTATATGTTTTACCAAATGATTTCGTTAAGATCTCTATAATTCTTTACCCCTTTCCAGCAATGCCCCTTCTCTTTTTGGCATTTCAATTTTTCGCCTTCCCTTCTTTAAAATTGATAACTTTTTTATTTCTTTGTTTAAAAGCTTACAAGGCTTATTTTCTGTGTAGAAAATTGTAACTTTCCATTGTCAGTGTTAGCAAACCTCACGGGATATAAATTAGCGAATCCATGGAATCCCTTTTATTTTGTTAGAAAAATCCATTTCACTGGAAGGCTGAGCCGAAATACCTTCCTGCTAGTTCAATAATTTCTAAACTATCCATACAGGTCATTTAGTTTTTTTTTTTATCGGTTTCATTTTAATATGTGGTATTTTTGTATTTGTATATTGTTGTATATAACTTTTTACCTGACAAGTGGATATGTTATGGTGTGCACTGGTACTTTTGTAATAATAAGATAGTATATTCGTTATTTATATCGCTCAAAAGATTACGCAACAAGACAGCAGGCGCTTGCCAACTAGCCCCTGTCCCCAGTTTTATTTCTTTGTCTTAAAAGCTTACAAGGGCTTATTTTCTGTGTAGAAAATTGTACTTCCTATTGTCAGTGTTAGCAAGAACTCACTGGATATAAATTAGCGAATCCATGGAATCCCTTTTATTGTTGTTAGAAAAATCCATTTCACTGGAAGGCTGCCGAAATCATTTCCGCTAGTTCAATAATTTCTAACTATTCCATAGCAAGGTCATTTAGTTTTTTTTTTTATCTGGTTTCATTTTAATAATTGTTTGTATGTTTTGTATGTATATTGTTTTATAACTTTTTACCTGACAAGTGTATATTTATGTGTGCATTCTGGTACTTTTGTATATAATAGATAGTATTCTCTTATTTATATGCTCAAAAGATTACGCAACAGACACAGGCGCTTGCCAACAGCTCCTGTCCCCAGTGGGGCTCACAATCTAATCGCCTACCAATAATTTTTGGAGTGTGGGAAGGAGAACACTCACGCAAACACGGGAGACATACAAACTCTTTGCAAATGTTGACCTGGTGAGTACTTGGCACCCTGGACCCAGCGCTGCAAGGATGTATTGTGCAGTGGGGGTAAATTTGTTTTTGGTTTTCTGAGCCACCATGCTGCCCATATTAAAACTTTAAACTTAATAAGTCTTGCTTGTAGTATTAGAGAATCTCAGTCTGAAGGGATTTATATTAGCGGCACCTTTCATATAAAAAAGAATAATTTGTGTTAGGTGTGTTTTTATTGGAGTTTATCATCTACAAAACGAGGTTTGCGAACGGGTGCGTATGGCTTCTAGTATCAGTGAATGTGGGTGTGGGCTGTGTGGCAGCTGGTTTCATTGCTTAGAAGGCACTAGGGTGTAGATTTAGTGTTTAATACCCCACCTTGGATGCTTGGAAATTGTCCGGTTACACCCGATTTCCTCGTAGCGAGATGCGGGTGGCTATCTCTGCCTGCTGCTGCTGTCCCCGACTTGCGCTAGGTCGGCATACTCACCCTCTCTGGCTCCGGTGATTCCACAAGGTCCATCCTGGTCCACGCGGCTTCGTCCGTAGGCCGCGGATTCCTGCTGCTTTCGAGGCCGACGCGCTCCCGAGGCTAGGGCGCGTGCGCCCGTCTTCCAGGCATTTAAATGTGTCCGCGTCCTCCTAATAGTTCCTAGTCCACCCTGGAGGTCGACTAGTGGCTCCCCACCGGCAGCAAGTACCATCGCAGTTTGCGGGCGGGGCTCTGGCGAAGACAGAGCGCACAGTTAGACGCCGTGTGCCGGGTTCGGACTACGATCTCGTTTAGCCCGCCGCAGGTGGCCCAGGGAGTCCAACAGAACTGCCTCATAGATTCTCAGATGTTCTCCCCTATGAACCGTGACAGTAATCACCGGCTATGGACGCCAAGGTCTTTATCCTGGCTAAACTCTGAACTGTGGGCCCTAGACCCACGCCAGCTACTGGGCTCGACCTTCACACTGTATTCTCGCAGCCGCAAAGGAAATTGTCTGCCCAAAAAAAAAGCCTGGACAAACTCGCTGCTACACTTCAAAGGATGGTCTCCCGAAAAAAAAAAAAAAAAAAAAAAAAGAAAAAAAAAAGAAAGAAAAAAAGAAAAAAAAAAACAAGGCTCCCGCGATCTCCGCTGTGCTGCTGCTTTATCCTGTGGTGGTCCCGTGTACCTGGGGCGGTCCTGTGTATTCAGTGGCGGTCCCGTGTTATTCTGTGGAGGTCCGTAATCCTGTGGTTCAGTATCCGAATGGGAGGTAATGTTATCCGTTGGCGGTCCTATATCCTTGCAGTCCGGATCCCAATGTCTTCCCTGGTCCTGCCAGCCGTCCTTCCGGGATCTTGCCACCATCCTAACGAGGTCATTCCAGCCGTCCTTCCAGGTTCCTGCCAGCGTCCTCTAGGTCGTCTGATCTGACTCACCTTCGAAGCCGTACCTTCCGTCGTCCTGTCCAAGATCCTGGCCAATCCTTTGGCCATGCCAGCCTTTCGAGTCCTTCAGCATCCTCCTAGTTCCTGCCAGCATCCTTCCAGGGGTCCTGCCAGCCGTCCTCCGAGGGTCCTGCACAGCCGTCCTTCCAAGGTCCTTCTTTCCAAGGTCCTGCTTCCCCTGGGTCCTACTCTGGCTGCCGCCGCGGGCCTAGTCGCACCTGTTGGAGCAGCAGACATCAGCTTTTGGCGGCTGGCTCTGGCGAAGACATACAGTCCCACTTAGACTCGCGTACCGCGGGTTGCAGCTAGTATCATGTTATCCCCCCGCCGAGTAGGTCCAGGAAAGAAGGACCCCCACCACTCTGAAAACCCAAGTGTCAGGCTCCACAGACTCTGCCCAGTGCTAAAAGTTTTGTCCAGAGAACCGTGACAGTAAGAGTCTCGGCATGGACTCCGCCAAGGTCTTGTAGCCCTACTAAAGCCCTGGACTGTGGCCAGGACCACGGCAGTCTACTGGGTGACGCAGAAATTGGCCCACAAAGAACTCTTGGAAAAACTTGCGCACGCCTTAAGGTGATGCATTGTCTCCCAACACAACAGGCTCCTGCCACTCCTCCTGTTAGCTCCAGTATTCCCGCATGTTTTTTGCGGTAGTAGACTCTGGACGCGAATTTTTGAGGCTAACAAATTTTGGGCAGGAGCTTTGTTGCCGCATTGCTCACGCACATCAAACTGGCATTTGTTTTTCTTGTGCTCACTGGAGAGGCCCTCACTTGAGATAACCCCTTAGGGATAGTGGTGTTCTGAACTGGCGTACCTGACCCTTTCTGGAAAATATTCGAGTCGCAGGTTGTGAATCACCTCAACTTTGGATTCACGTTGTCCTGCTTGGCCCTGGTGTTCCCGTCCAGTGTCTACGGGCACCTCCCAGTGCTGCTCCAGCACGTGCCATGGCCTCTGAAGCTTCCAGTGATGGCCCCAGCGCGCTCTCACCTCTGCTGCCGAGTGTTCCACGCCTTCCCAGCAGCTGCTACCGCAGCAGCTAGCCTAGCTTCAAGCTGCTCGCTTCCCACAAGCAGGCTCGCAGTGTCTTTGCAGTTCCCAGAGGCTGCTCTGGTCTTCTCCCAAGCCGCGCCAGTGCCTCTGCAGCTTCCCAGAGTTGTCTCGGCTTTCGCCACAAGCGCTGGGAAGGCTCTGTATGGCTTCCCAGTGGTGGCTCTAGTGGCTACCCAAGTCGCTCACTGACTGCGGTCCCAGAGTACACTCCAGCCTGGCGGCTACCCAAGAGTCTCCCAGCCTACGGCTGCCAAAGAGTCACGGCAGTCATGCGCTACCCAAGAGTCGTCTCCAGTCCTGCTGCTCACACAAGAGTGCCCAGCCTGCAGCAAAAATATGTTCAAGACGTTATCACAGATGTCCATGGGCTTGATCCATGCCAGGTCCAAGGCGCCACACCGTTGGTCCGTCTCACGTTCCTGCTCTCCTCTCAGGTGTTCCATCACCCGAGAAGAATTGAAGAGGAAGTGAAAGGAAGAAGAAGGGCCTATAAGATCAAAAGAGTGCTCTAAGGGGGGGGGGTACACCTCGGTACGGATTGCAGGTGCACGGTTGGCTGCTGCCACTCTCCTGCTCGCGCCTAGGTCCATACTCACCTCTCCGATTCCGCAACGGATCCTGTCCTGGTTCCCACATGGCTTTCTCCTAGGCCATGCTTTGCTATGGCGACGGGCCGCATGCTCACAAAGCTAGGGTGCGAGCGCGCCCGTCTCTATGGGAATTTAAAGTGGACCAGCTTCCTCCTAATTGGTTCTGGCATTCCCGGCTCTGCATAATAGCTGGTGGTTCCGTGGTGGTCACATAAATCCTTGTGCGGTCCCCGTAATCCTGCTGCGGTCCTGTAATCCAGTGGCGGTCCTGCTATCCTTTGGCGATCTTGTAATCACTTGGGCGGCCGATATCCGCAGTCTTCCTGAGGATCGCCGGCCATTCTTCCAAGTTCTCTGCCGGCCGTTCTTCCGAGGGTCTGCCACCGTCCTCCGAGGTCCTGTCAGGCTCATTCCGAGGCCGGCATTCCCGAGGTCCTGTGCCTTGAGGCGATCTTTTTCTGTGTCTCCTGAACCTAGGCTGGCCACCGTGGGCCTAGTCGCACTGTGGAGGGCGACCTGGTGGCTCCCGCGCCGCAGAAAGACGCACCTCTGCTTTGCGCGCGGGCCTCTGCGCGAAAAGAACACAACTCAACTTAGACTCCCTCCCGGGTTTGTAGTATGTTATCGCTCCGGCGCTTGGTCCAGGGGATTCCACAGGACTCTTGCCCATAGACTCTCAGGACGATTCTTCCCTACCAACCGTGACTAAATGCGACCACTCCATCTGTAAGTGGACGCCGGTGACTGAACTCAGAGTGGGGGGGGTCACAAAAATACTGAGACGACAGAGACGACAGGCAATCTCGTAGTTGGGGACAGGCAGAGGTCAGGACGGCAGTCAAAAGGATTTGAAAGTCGGAGAGACGTGCAACAGGTCAGAGTCGGCGTGCAAAGGAGCAAACAGTCAGAAACAGGAAATCACATAATAGGCCAAGGATCCAACACAGTCTTTTCACAGCTTAGGCATGAAGATTAGGGAAGGCTTGCAGGAAAGGACCCAGGCCTTAAATAGTTTTTCTAAAAAAATGGTCTCTAAATCTTTACTACTGAGGAGAGGCTTTTGTCGGGCAGACTCTGCCATTTAAAGCGCCCGATTGGTTTAGAGTGCTATAATGCTAGTTAACGCTTGTGAAACTCTCTACCATCTCTTACTGCATCTTGGAGCTCAGCCACAGTGATCTTGAGGTTCTTTACCTCCTCTCACCAAAGTTCTTTCCTCATGATACCTAGTTTTGGTGGGCAGCCAGGTCAAGAAGAGTTGTGGTGGGTCCGCACCAACATTCTTCGACTTATAGATTATGAAGGTCCACGGGGCTCTTATGAACCGTATAGAAGTATCTTTTGTAACCTTGGTTCAGATCCTTTGCATGCCCCCCCCCACAATTCTGTTCTGACCTATTGGACAGTTTTTGCAATTTTAGATAGAATGGAGACCTACACAGGATAATTGTTAATTTAGGAAACCCAGATGTCAGTGATCAGAACTCGGAATTTTTATTATACAGATGGATGAACATGGTACAGCAAATTATGTGTATACTCTTTTAGTAAGAGACTGCAATTTTCAAATTGATGATTGTAATTCACGTAGGCAGTTATCTCTCTCGTCACACTCTTCCGATAGGCCCTGGAAAAGGCAGGCAATTGTTTATATGTGTCCCTTCAGTCTTCTCCACTATCTGTCTTCAAATGGGCTTACCTTATTCAAGCAGGTTCACATGTCCTGCCTTGGTAGCAGTTTGGACATGGCGGGGGGGGGGGGGAGGGGGGGGGTGTATATTAGGGCTGAAATTGCAGTCAACCAACCAGTCTTTCATTTGGCTAAACCCAAGTCTAACATCTGGCTGATATCGACTTTGGGTTTTTCAATGTGGTTTCGGTCTGATCATTGGCTATTTATGTTTCATGTTTTTATGTTCTTTCTCTGGGTACATGTTGGGTGGTTTAGCTTTCACCAGTCAGGTCGTACTGAATGGTCTGTAGCGTGAATGGTAACACGGCAGAATGAAGCAAATGAGTCTGAGGGAGATGAGGGGTGTAGTATTTCGCACATCAATAAATTCGGGAAAATTGGAAGAGAATATTTTCACTCCTGGAACATGAGGCGATTTTTATATTATGCTCATTCATAGAAACAGAACACGTGGCTGCTACGCTTTCACTACGGGTTTTCAGGTGGTCACTCTTGTCAGACAGGTGGCAGGTGCTTTGTACCTGCCAGTACTACTTCTTGCCACAAAGTGGTTGTCTAAGCTTCACATTAAAAGGTCCATCTAAAGCAACTCTATGTATACGAAAGGACGACAGAAAATTTCGCATCGTAACTCAGTGATGGGAAGAATGAGTGAAAGCTGTACACAGAAAATGTTACATATCTTATAGCCTCAAAAGTATCCCAGGCATTGAACCAGTTATATGGGAGAAAAACTACTACATATCTATCCACCCAGGGTGCATTGCAGATGATGACGCATCATTCACCGTGAGGTGACGGTAGACTGCAGTTCTGAGACACAATCGGAGGACAATTGTGGCTGTGTTTCAGAAAAAAAGTAATCATATAAATTAAGAAATAGACCGCATGGTTAAGATGTAGGAGTTTATAATTGTATGATTCCTGGTACACTTACACATTGTTGGCGTTGTGGCCTCGGTTTTTTGGGCTGGTGGGACCGTCCACAATTTTCTGGGGCTCCCATTTTCAGCCTTTTGAGCAACGAAGTGAGGACGCCTTATTCCAACGCAGGTCACGGCGATGGACGTCCCTCGTTCCCCCTTCTTCTACCTCATTTAATGTACTCCCCCGCCAGCCTTGGCCAAGGGGCACCACCAAGATGTGTTTACACATACTCATTGCACAAGGGTCTGATTTGCAATTCTTGAAAGGCAAGCTCCCCCCTCCCACCTAGACCTTTCTCTCAGAATAAGGGGAATCCCACAATGGAATCCAGTGACGCCGCCTCACTGAATGACGCACTTTAGCATTTGATAAAGTAGTGGATCAAATGGGCATCGCTTCTGGGCAGGGGGAGAGTTAGGGCGAGAGGAAAGAGTGACATGGACATCCACCTTTTGTTTCCTCTTGCATGTTTGTTTGTCGTCATTGTAAGTATGAATGTTTATTCCCCTTGTTTCTATTAATGGTCGTTCTTTTTTTATGATTTATCTGGGGTCTTTATAAGAAGCTATTAACCTTAATGTGGTGCGTACACTCATAGGCATTGGTAAGTGAGGTACCGACATTCGTCAGGCCTATGGGTTACATGCTTGTTTATATATAGGTCTCATATCTTATAGTTGCTTGATTACGCACCTGGATTGCTGAATATTCATGTATGTGGGCTGGGTGGTAATTCCTAGCTAGAGACATGGGATTGTATGTTGGGCATGTTTCAGATCCGATAAGACTGTATTTTTGGTTAATATTGAAACATTTTTATTGGCTTATTCATTATGCTGATATTGGTTGTTGCAGGTGTTTGGAAAAACTACAATACAAATACAATTATATCAAAAAAGATAAAGTTTATAAATTAGTTAGTAAGTGGTACCATGCAGTAGTAGGCCCACTTGTTCCCTTAGTTGGGAATCTGTATGTTCAAGGGTACTGTGAGGCACTCGTTCTGCCTGCCGCAAAAGTTCTTGTTAGCAACTTTTGCCTAACTATTAAAAGGCAAGACCAACCTCAAGATCTTTAAAAAGGTCACAAAAAAAGAGAATGTGTAGCATGGTGATGGATGAGTTCGCCATCGGTCTGACCATCGCTTCACATCATACATTTGAGAGCATGGCCCATGCACTATGTAGGTTCTATGTTTCTGCTTTGCACTGTAAGGACTTTGAAAATTATGGCACAGAGCACTTTTCCGGAACCTTCTTTACCGTGTGGATCTCTAGGCCCAGGAAAAGAAAGGGGGCTAGGCAACTTGTGGCATGGTCTAGGGCACCAGTCCTACTCAAGTGCAGGGGGGGGGTGGGCAGGGTCTTAAACTCTTACCACTTTGAATATCATGCAGCGGTCTAGACATTCACACGTGACATAACACATCATTTTGGGAAGTTATCAATACAAACTGAGAGGAGGAAATTTGAGCTGAAGTTACATAGGCGGCACAATTTTTCACAAGGGGGAAGTCAAGGTGCATGTTATTTCATATGCCAGGCAGAAGCCTGGAAGTAGAGATAAATTCTCGTGGCAACGACCTCACCACGATCCATCAAGAGGCTGAAGCTTGGGACTCCATTTGGATCTTCTGGTATTGTGTTCTGACTCTTCTTTGAACTTATGGTAATGTTTTGATGTATAAAATAGATAATGGACAAGTTCGGATTGGATAGTAGCACAGTATGTAAACTACAACATGTGTAATTAACACAGAACTATCTCATATGTAGCCAAACTTATAACCTTCTTACTAATACAGAAACCACGCTGACTGATGTAGCGCTGTTGTCAGCTTTAAAGCAACCGCTACACTTGTTGAGCTTCTCACATTGTCTGAATATTGTGCTTAGAATGTTTAACATAGGTACGACATGTGCTATTCGCTTCCTCTATGTCAAACCTGACTCGGCAGGCTGACTGTATATCTGCTGGTTCCTACCAGTGAGCCAAATTATACCTATATATATAACTGAGCTTTGATACCTTAAATAAGGTAATTCCTTATAAAAGGGGATAATATTCTAGAAAGAACAATTTTTATGACCCCCACTCTTGGGAATAAGTTTTAATAGTAGTACATCTGGCAACCAACCCTTCTCTGTCTTCTTTGGTCTACCTCCTGTAATCCTAGAAACAGTAAGCATTTCATATGGGGTATGGCCCTCAGCTTCACTTTGCATTGGTTATCCCTCCATGATACAACATGTATGAGTAATATAAATCCCGCCCGTAATTTGATGCTTGGCATGCACACCTTTTTCTTGTCCTCCAATGCACTTACCAGTCCTCGCCCTCTACTTACCTCTATACATGTTGGTTTACTATCTTTGGAACTTGGCCTTTGACATTTATTTCATATTGATATTTTTTTTCAATTTCTCCCACACCACAAGTCATACCACAGATCTGACCCCTTAAATCTGATTATGAAGCAGGAGAGACCCTGGAATATGTAGCCGGTGAAGGTGTTTCTTGACTTGCAGGTTATTCCTCGACATGCAAAATTACTTGGACAACTCCTTACTAATCAGGGCAAGGTAGGTGCCTTTATTCTCCGATGGTTTATGACCGCTAATGTGTTTTGATCCTAAAAAATTGCACCTTTAAGCCCCAGGGATTCCTCTCCTCTCCCGAAACTGTGCGTCTGTGGAATTCAATTATTGAGTAAAGTCTCTGCCATACACCCAACTGGCATTACGTCATTGCACATAATTCTATGCAATAGAACAAGTGCTTACAATTTCCAATTCCTATGTACACAGTACAGTCCAGATAATGCTGTGAGGGGGATCAGAGGAGCGTAAACCAGTGCTCAAGAGCTGATTTCTCAGCTATTTGTATCTGTGTGGGCACAGTTACAGGGAATCGTAACCAACATTTTTCCCAAAAGCTAGTGACAGGTTCCCATAGTGCCGCTATAACTAAGGGACACCCCCTTACTTTTAGCTAGATATGTGTCTTCACATCCCCTTAAGTCTTATTAATGTTCCGAGGGGGGTGTGTCCTGGCTCGCTAGCCCAAGTCATCAATCTCATACCATACCAATTCCTCACTTGTGTCATGTGGCCACGGTGAATGTCATCTAAAGTCCGTGTACCCAGGTAATATTTGCAATGTCTACCGCATGTACGATTCCGTCACATGGATTTGGAATCACAAGTATGTCTGTCCATGGCATTATCCAGTTCTGCCCCATCTCTATGGAGACATGCAATGTGATTCCATTTGATAAGATACATAACGAAGGGGTAGATGATGCGAATGTAACGGGTTGTAAAAGTTATCCGTGATGTTACAGAGCTATCTCTCAATGTTCTCACAAAGCCAGACATGTCCTAGCAGTGAGACCTGTTCAAATCAGGAAACAAAAAAATGAGGCTCAGCAGGGAAATGCAAATAGGTAAAATTTAATAGGTGGGGTACTCATTAATTGAACTCACATACAACTGAGGTGTTTAAAGTTACCTAAACGTTTTTGTTAACATTGCATCCAGGCGAGGGAACCAAAATTATTAAACTACTTTCCCCTAGAAGACCCAAAAGTTACAGGAATAGCAATATTGATGCCATTAAGAATGAGTGTAATACTTAATTTACCCTGTGATGGTTTTTGATAGGATTATAAATTACTGTTATTGCTTTTTGAATATTGCATTAGGACTGTTATCAGCTATTGTCCAAAGTCTGGTTCTTTAACTTTTCAGGTGATGAAGGCGTGTTGTCCATGTGTGATAAGATGAAAGCTATAAGCGTAAGATGTGTCGCCCAAAAGATGTAATAGGGGGGAGAAAGTGTGTTTTCCTGTTCTGATATTTTAATGACCCTTTAGAAAAGTTTATAAAAATTTGTGTTTAACACTTAGGCGATTCCACTGCTTTTTTTTGATAGTAAAACATTTACTCCTTAAAGTATACAAAAATGAGATGGAGGGTTAAGGTTTGGTAGGTTAACGGTTTGGAAGGTTCAGTTACAGTAAGGAAAATAGTGTACATGGAAGGAGGCAAAGTATGACAGGTTTTCTAATGTTTTACTATTTCACTCCTAAATACACATTTTGGGGAAAATTCATATGATTAATGAAGCTTATAATTTATAATTATAATCAAAACAGGTTTGATGTCGGGGTACTCTAGACTATAATCAACTTTGTTATAAATTTTTCGTGGGGGTGGATGGTGGCGAGAAACAGTAAAATAAACCAAGTTCTGTGAATAGTTTTTTGTTGGATTTTCTATTGCCCTTCACAGGACGGGTAATCAATAAAGGAATATTTTCCAAAATCAACTAAGGAACGCAGCATCTACACCTTAGTGTAGGGTTTTTGTTCAAAATTAATTTTAATACACACTGGTATATAGACGGAAATGGGGGGAGAAAAGGCGGATTTCGAGGTATTTTTAAAAATTATTTTAAAATTTATTTATTTTTATTCTTTAAAACGTTTTATTCAACTATTTTTACGGTCCCCTAGGGTGTGACTTACACTTTGGAATCTGGAATCTGTTATAGAATACATCGCACAGTCCCCCGTCAGAGTCAGACGTACCCTTCTGTCTTGGCCTGGACTAACTAGACATTGTTCTTTATGACATATACCTTACAGAGTTTCTTGTTCAGACCCCTCCCTACTTGCCACAACGACAACACCTAGACCATGGGTCCGTTTGACACCGAGGTCAGAATGCAAGCAGGACTACCAGCAGATGTCCTGCTAACGGTGCGCGTCATCTGAATGAGATCAGTAATCGGGCATGACACACCTCCTCACAACAGTCAATCTTATCATGAGCGATGAGACAATAATCATCCACTAGATGCAGCGAAAGACCCCGTTAGTCCGTGACGCGCGGGCGGTTCGTAACTTACCAGGACCCCTCCATCATTTAAAATTTAAGTTACTGGGAAAACGCTTTCGATTTACGGCCAGTCGCAGAAATGCTTGTCCTAGAATCCTGATACCCCCCCGGCTCCTCTACACATGCACCGCACTTGGAACGAGTGGCTATACACCGTCCAAGCAAGCCGTGACCTATTGAACCCGAAACCCTTACCAATTAACCCGTCGGTCGGTGGTTTTGTAAAAACTATGGATACTGAACCCACTTGAAATAGGTCCACGACTGCTGCAAAATCACGAACAAATTATTGAACAACAGTTACCAGACAGATTTTTCTTAAGTATGAGCCATTTGCTATGTAAGCTGGAACCCCAGTGAATCATTTATAATTGGAACTCCCCCCCCCCACAACCTTTCTTGTCCCCTGTCGTCTGTGGAAAATTGCGACCTTTTTCGTGCACCCACTTTCTGCTGACCCTCGCGGAACCCCAAGGCTTATCACCACCAGTAGCTGCTATTACCAACTACACTTGTTACAGCTGATAATTAGAGCACCTCTGCGGAATATAGAAAGTTATCAATTTTTAAAGAAGGGAAGGGAAAAATTGAAATGCAAAAACGGAAAAGGGGCATTGCTGGAAAGGGGTAAAGAATATAGAGATCTTCAACGAAATATTTGTTAAAAAGAATAAATCCTCAAATCCTTCTAAACAACAATACTGGTAACCATTGCATGGTCTCTATATACTGTGCAATGTACAGAACAGAGATACTTAGACAGCTCTCTTGAGAAGCTCTCTTTTTTCTCATTATGCTTTCTGTGATTTCAGCATGCTTACTGTTTTATTTCGTCCATTTTCGTACCATATTGTATCTGCAGCCATTTTGAAAAAATGCCGAATGAACACAAATGTCATCAATCAATTTTTTCTTTGCAGCCCTATAGACTTCTATTGTTGTGTGGGATCCACCAAACATGGATAGTTTCTAAATTTTTTTTAGCATGACTAATGTTGAGCGAACCTGAACCCTCAACCCCCAACCCCAGGCTGCAGCTGCGAGGACAATGAGAGAAAGAATAGAGCTTAAAGCATTTTAAAATTGCCCTTTTGAGGGCCAATAGGGGGATAGGAAACTGTGAGGGACAGATAGATATGTTAGTGACTTAACGTTACTGCATCAACATCATCATCATTAATTAAAGAAATAGCAACTCTTTTGCAACAGTATATCATTAGCGTCACGGGAGTCCCCGCGATACACGTCTTGGATCGCAAGCAGACACGTGCCCCTCTCTGACCCTCACTAAACTTTCCACGCTCCTGCTTCCATTTTGGCTGGTCGGCTCGCAGGCCCTCGCTCCCTAAGGCGTGCACACGGGCTTTCGAAGATTTAAAGGGCCAGCGCACTGCTGATTGGTGCTGGCCACTTCCGGGTTTCTACTTAAACCGGCTGCTCCCATCAACCCCCACCAGATCTTTGTGCTTCATGCGATCAAGAAAGCTTCCTCCCATGTTTCTAGTGTCTGCTCTGATCTCCCGTTGTGACCCTGCGCTTCACGTCTTGGTTGCTCCTGTTCTGCCAGCCTTAGCCTCCTGCTCCGTTCCAGACTTTGCATCTCTGCCGTCTGCCTGTTCCTGACTCCGAGACTGCCCACTGAATTGGTACTCAGACCTTGGCTGCCACCGCGGACAAGTCACACCTGTGGAACGACCTAGTGGCACCACGCCGCAGCAATACCATCCTGCTTTGCGCAGGCTCTGGTGAAGACCGGGTGTCACTTAGATTCCAGTCTCAGGTGTTAGCTTGTGTCCTCATCCGTGGTAGTCCAGGGGGTTCACTGACCCCGAGCCCTAACAACTAGATTGCAGCCTCTGTATTTCCTGCGACTCCCTGGACCACTGCGGGGGATAACGATACTAGCCGCAACCCGGTAACGGAGTCTATGTGGACTCCTGGTCTTCGCCAGAGCCCGCCGCAAAGCTGGATGGTCTTGCTGCGGTGGGGAGCCACTAGGTCGCTCCACGGGTGTGACTAGGAACTATTAGGAGGACACTGGCCCTTTAAATTCCCGAGCGCCCTAGCTTCGGGAGCGCTCGAGCTCGGCAAGCAGCAGGAGCGCGGCCTACGGACGAAGCAGGCGTGGGACCAGGACCAGGAAGGTAAATATTTTCTGTTTGGATCACATTTTTTGCCATCAAAGTCAAATTTTAAGTATTTTTTTATAAAATGTTTCAGTTTGAATAAAAAATTGCATGAAGGCGTCTCTAATATCTATCTACTGTTTATATAATCTACTTTATAGTTCTGCATCTAGAAATCTCATCTTTCATATTTATCTTCTATCATAATAAGTATAATTAATAATTCCTTTATTTATATAGCGCACACAGATTACGCAGCACTGCACAGAGCTTTCCAAATCAGTCCCTGTCCCTATGGGGCTCACAATCTATTCAACCTACCAGTATGCTTTGGAGTATGGGAGGAAACCGTAGGACCCAGAGGAAACCCACACAAACGCCAAGAAAACATCCAAACTCTTTGCAGATGTTGACCAGCGCTGCAAGGCTGTAGTGCTAACCACTGAGCCACCGTGCTGCCCATCAATCTCTCCCATCTATCTATCTCCTATAAAATTCTCCCATATTACAGTTTGTTTTACCATACTAAAGGGAGCCTCTTACTGACTGTTACTGGTCAGAAAATAGTTTTCTTTTGGGGCCCCACTTTTTGCCCAGGGCCCCACTTTGTATAGAACCGGCCCTGCCTGGACGCTGTTGGACCAGCAACCCACCTTGTGAGCCATATGTGGACTGTGGCCTGATACCTTTTCCTCCTCTGTTTTCATCTGCCACCATTACATTTTCCATTGCGGATGGTAGAGTTGCTGATGGCATCATCAGAACCAAGAATTGACTGGAATTTGACTAAGAACATTACCACCTTTACTCTCCCCCTTCCTTTTACCTTGGCAAGAGAAGATACACAGTCTGAGTTTAGGTGAAAGGCAGCAGCCTTTTATTAATAAACATTCTTAATAAACATCTGCAAAGAGTTTGTATGTTCTGTTTGTGTGGGTTTCCTCCGGGTCCTCCGGTTTCCTCCCACACTCCAAAACATGCTGGTAGGTTGCTTAGATTGTGAGTCCCATTGGGGACAGGGACTGATTTGGCAAGCTCTGTGTACCGCTGTGTAATCACCACACCACCGTTCCTCAAACCACAAACCTCCCCACTTCCTTATTCACTCCCAATTAATTCGATCCAGAGACCTTGCCACCATATCTGACCAAACAATAATGAGGCCTAGAAAAGAAGTCCACAAACTCAACAGGTCCTTTGTCAGTTCCTTTGAAGGGCAGAGATTTAAATCATTTGAAGGGTCACCTGAAAAAGTGACACAAACACTGGGGCTCATTTACTAAGGGTCTGCGGTCCGCACTATCGTCGGAATACTCAACGTTTTCCGATGTGCGCTGCATTTAGAAAGGGTTTCTGGCACACTCAATTGGATTTTGGTGCATCTAGGCCGGCTTTCACGCGACATAAATGGGGGCGCGGGCCATCGGACGATCCGACAGATTTGGGCAACGTGCAATATTTAACAAAGCAATTTGTGTCGCAAGCCACACACTTACATGCACCGGGAGGAAGATGGTGAACTCCGCCGGACCTCAGCAGGGAAGCAACAGGACCGGGTAAGTAAATGTGCCCCACTCTCCAAGATTACCCCAATTTCATTCAGTAATCCTACCAACACCGACCTGCGCTGATCACTGAATGAATATCTGCATATAGAAGCCTGCAATGCCCGTCTCACCCAAAAAAATTTTTGTCAAATCTATTATGCCCCGCATCTGGAACTAAAACGCCAGAGCAGTCATCCTAATCTTCAGTCCTGATACAGATATGCCCCCATCCACCCAGGAACCCACCAATGAAAGCAACAGAGGTAGCAACTCCTCATCACTCTCACTCCCAAACCATCTCTCTCAAGCACGGAATCCCTTGCATCTCTGCCCCCTCCATCAATAGGGGTCAACCCACTTCTCAACACCCCGGCACATTTAGTAGCCACAAACCAAGCATTCCAAGACACCCCTACAACACTGATCTGACCCAACACTCCTACTCGAACCGATTTAGTCAACTGATTATTGATGGTTCGCACTGCCCCTGTTGTTCCACACAGAAATGCACCTCCGATCCCTCAAAAGTAGATTCCATCCCCCCACCTTCACTACCTATTCCACAACAATGGGCGAACAATTCAAACACAACCATTTTATGCGCGAGCCCTCCTTCAACCCCCGCATCTATGGCACAAATCCCACTGTTCCTGCCATCTGTATATACTCGAGGTCTATACAGTGTCCACCCCACATCCATCCACAACCGATCTTCCATTAATACGTGGTAAACCGAAGTCCCACACAACAAATCCTACCCCTCACTACTCTTGCTCTATCGCACTCAATGCGCCCCATGTCAATGACTATCCACCAGAAAACTTTACACCCATGCCAACCTCTGTCTGTATTTTGGAATTGCTACGGCCTGTGTATGTTGCGCAGCTGCACTGTGGCTTTTGTGTAAAACCCTCTTCCTTGTGGGGTCGTCATGGGGTGGTACATTATACTGTGTGGGGTGATAGGGCCTGTATAATTTAATATGGTGTGATTGGGGGCTTATATTGAATTTGGGGTTTGAGGGGCTGGTATACTGAATGTAGGGGTGGTGGTGGGGGCAGTACATGAATGTGGGGGGTAGTGGGGCTGAAGATTGTACGTGTGGGAGTGAAGGTGGCTGTATATTGAATGTGGTGGTGATTATAGCTGTATACCGAATGTATGATGTGGTGCGGGGCATGTACCTTCTGAATGTGGGGGGTAATGTGGCTAAATATTGAATGTGGGGAGTGATGGGTTGCTGAATAGGTGAATGTAGGGTGAGGAGCTAAATCTTAGCAAAATATTGGGGGTGATGAGGGTGCGTATACTGAATGTTCGAGTGATTGGAAGCTGAAAAAGGTTATATTAATGTGGTGGCGATGCGTGGTGCCTGTTTTTACACTCAATTGAGTTCTGTATTAGACTATTTGTGCTGTGATTCACATGATTGCTTTTCTATGTGTTTTTGAAGTGCATCATCAAACGCATAAACATGTTATATTAGTAGGACTTGTTGTTTACATTGTTTATCATCGATATTAATAATGATAAAAAGACCAAACACATGTTGTACTTATACATACATTGATGAGATGTTTGCCTTGTGTTTTTTTCGCAGTTGTTTTTTCAAAAGCACATTGCATATATAACAATAATTAACCCCTTTGCTCTTCTTCTGTGGGCTTTGTACGTGTCTCCTGCCTCTACGAACGGCTCTCTTCGGGTGGGGGCGCAATCGTTTCCCTTACGCCCGCCATTGAGGTCCGATCAGGAGGTCCCACTTGTTGTCTGTGACACAGCTAATCCTGTTGCAATACATCAGAATTACTGCAGCAGGTTTATCATGAACAAGCAATCCGAGGATCGTTATATAAACCAGTAAACAAATAAAATTAGCATGAATAAATTAATAACTGACATAAGCCCCATACATTAAGAGAAATATAATGTGTACAAAAAAATTCTAAATCATAACAGAAACCCCACTATTAGTATCACCCGCGTCTGGAACTAACCTGTAGAATAAGTATTCGTCGAATCCGCACATGAACGCCCATAAAATGTAACAAACAGTTTTAACCGCACGTATAGCAAGCACTTTTGGTTTTCTTTTCGCAGGCTATATTCCTACGGGGAATATGTAAGGAAATTTCCCTTATAGATCGTTAAAAGGGGTCTAAGACAATCCTTTACTTGTGTCAAGAGGATTACGAGGTTCATTCATCAAAGCAGTTCCAGATCTGGCCCTTTCCATTTATGTTGTACTATATTTGTTAGTGATTGAATGAGGTTGTATACCAATCCGGCACACAACCCATGTGCAAGCCCCTCCCAGGGCCCCTTACTTCCACGTTAATGTTTAGAATGTGTGCAATCGTAGTACCCTGGCATCCCACCCGCTCAATGAAGAGCACACCCGCCTCGCCAAATATTAAAAGTACTTTACATTAAGTTTAAGCCACCGAATGTATTGTGGCACCACCCCCCGTTTGGTTTTGAATGTTACACTCTGGGGGTGGCCTAGTGTCATAGTGGGGAGATGTCACGTACCCTCAAACTAGATAAAGATAAATGGCCGAATAAAGTACACGTTTAACGGAAGTGGGTAAATACACCTTCCAAAGAGGTGCTCAAGTTTTTGCACTATACAAAAAGATAAAGGCAGACTCAGTAGTTTTTTGCAGAAAAAAAAAAAAATAAACCACAAATAAATAAACAAAACCCAAACCATCTCTCTCAAGCACGGAATCCCTTGCATCTCTGCCCCCGTCACTAGGTGGTCACCCACATTCTCAACACCACATGAGTAGCCACAAACCAAGCATTCAAAGACAACCCCTACAACATGAGCTGACCCAACACATGCACTACTCGAGCCGAATTAGCAGACTGATTATTGATGGTCTGCACTGCCCCCATGTTGTCACAACAGAAATGCACCCTCCGATTCCTCAAAAGATCCCCCCCCATATCACTACTGCCACAACAATGGGGAACAATTCCAACCAAACCAGTTTATGCTGGAGCCCTCCTTCAACCCTCTCTATGGCACCAAATCCCACTGATCCTGCCGCATCTAACTCGAGGTCTACAGTGTCCACCACCACATCCATCCACACCGATCTTCCATTATATATGGGTAGAAAGAAGTCCCACACAAACAAATCCTCCCTCACTCTCTTGCTCAATCGCACTCAATGCGCTCCATGTCGATGACTATCCCGAAAAACTTTACACCCATGGCCAGACCCTCTGTCTGTATTTATGAATTGTCTACGCCTGTTTTGTTGCGCAGCATATTGAATGTGGTGGTGATTGGGGGGCTGTATATTGAATGTTATATAAAAGATGAATTTGCGGCACTCACCCGTTGGAAATATTCTTTATTGTAGTTTCACATAAGATCAGTCCGACATGGTACAGCAAAAGTGGGGCAGAGGTAGGAGCAGGGGGTCAAACAAGGCGACAGCCGTTTCGCGCCATCTGGCGCTTTCTCTAGCCTGTGGAGTGTGGCGTCCTCACCTGATTCTTAATGCAGCCGGCGAGACGTCACACCCCCCGTTACCCGGCAACCAAGACGCTACTGTGCATAGCGGCAGGAAGTTAGCCAAGCTATGCACTAGAGCGCTGCACGGACAGGACAACACATACAGTATAAAAGACATATAACAGGACGATCTGGACAGTGGACATGGTTCTACTTCTCGTAGATAAAGTACCGTTATATGTAAATGTACAGAAGAACTAGATAAGGTAATTATTTACAGCTACCATGGCACAAGCAGAGATGTAGACGGATAGACTTGTGAGCAGGAACGGACAGGTACGATCATAAAGGGGCGGGGGGAGGAAGGAGGAAAAGTAGGATTATAGGAAAACCCCCATGTCATTTTTGTCATTCAGTCCCAGGGGGCCCATAGCATTAGTTCTTAAAATCCAACTGGCCTCTTTCCTCAAAAGTTCCCTATGGCGGTCCCCGCCGTTAGGTGGTACCAGAACATGTTCGATGCCACCAAAACGGAGGATACAAGTGTTACCTCCGTGTATCTTGTTAACATGCTCTATGAGTCTAGGGGCATCTCTGCCACTTCTCACTGACTGACAGTGCTCACTGAATCTGACATTAAGGGGGCGAATAGTTTTGCCGATATAAAAGTGGCCACAGGGACAGAAGATCACATACACTAAGTATTGGCTGTATACTACTGGGGGCTGTGCTGTATACTACTGGGGGCTGTGCTGTATACTACTGGGGGCTGTGCTGTAATGGTAATGTTGTTGTTGTATGCCTTATGTTTATGAGCGACAGTTTTCCTGCTATATACCTGCATGTCATAAGAATTTAAATTAAAAAAAGGACCATGTTAAATTCAAATCAGTTTTTTTTTTAATTTTTACCTGTGTTTTGTATGCGTTGGAAAAGGGGTAGTCTTATACGGCGAATATATCTTAAACTCTATATTTTAAACAGGAAAGTAGGGGGGTCGTCTTATACACCAGGTCGTCTTATACGCCGGAATATACGGTAATTTATTTGTCACAAAGTTACATGAGGGTGGTCAAATGTAAAATTGCCAAATGCATCGCCTGATTGTCTGCTTTCAAAAATATATAGGTTTTACGGGTGCCTTTACTTTTTAATCTGTTTTATTGATATATTTTGCAGGGTTGTGTGTTAAAATTTCTTAAAGCAGATATTTAGTTATTTCAGTTTTAGTCATTTTATGATGATGAACATGTAGCAACATATCAATATGAGGCATTTGTGAACTCTACACATGTCCATCTTTTACATTTGGGAGATATGAAGGTAAATATTTTCTGTTTGGAACACATTTTTTGCAATCAAAGTCAAATTTTAAGTATTTTTTTATAAAATGTTTTAGTTTGAATCAGAATTACATGAAGGCACCTATGTCTATAAACTCTTTAATGCAAATTTGAAAATGGGGCAAGTGTCTGCTTTCAGAAAATATGTGGTTTGTTGCGTTTACTTTAATTCTTTTTGCTGTAATTTCGATATTATTTGTAAACTTGAAAATTGTAAAAATTGCTCTGGCTAATAAGGACAACAATATATATATAGAAATGCCTGTCAGTGAATTCCCGGGTGAAGAAGCTTATCATCTATCTCACATCTATATATCTATCTGTTGAGTTATATATCTCATATGATCTGAACATTTATATATCTCGCTTTTTCAATCGCTATTTTTCAATCAATCTTCTATCTCTCCTCTACTGTATATATAATCTACTTTATAGTTCTGCATCTAGAAATCTCTATCATCTTTCATATTTATCTTCCTGGAGGAAACCCAAGCAAACACTGAGAAAACATACAAACACTTTGCAGATGTTGACCAGCACTGCAAGGCTGTAGTGCTAACCACTGAGCCACCGTGCTGCCGATCAATCTCCCTATCATCTATCTCCTATAAAATCCTCCCATATTACAGATCGTTTTACCATAATAAAGGGAGCTTACTGACTGTGACTGGTCATAAAATAGTTTTATTTTGGGGCCCCACTTTTTGTTTTGCCCAGGGTCCCACTTTGTCAATAACTGGCCCTGCTTGCCTGTTAAGGATTAAATACATTAAAATAGTACTAAAATTACATTTGGCCCTTTTAAGGCACCCACGAGAGTGATGTGACCTCCCGTGAAAATGATTTTGACACCCTTGATGTATAGGATAGTGTTGTAGCCCAGATAAAATGAACATGCTGAAAATCATTTGACACATAAAGATCCAATAGCTTTGGCATAAATTTGACAAATTGTCATTATTGCCATACTTGCTTTTTATGTTGAACATCTGTGCATTGGAAAGGAACTTTTATTATCTGAGAATGGAATCGCCCGTAAATATATTTGTTGCTATATCTTTGAACCTGTTATGCTACGGCTTAGTAGATATACCATGAAAGGAAAGTTTTCCTGAGCTTTTGTTCAGAATCACATTGACAGGATGCTACATGCTGGACTATTATCATCAATTTGCAGAAATGTAGCTTTCCTGAAGTTTTATGCCAATGCATAAGAAAAAGTGGAAAGTATGGATTGTTTATAATCTCTCTTGCCAGAGGGGAAAGATCCAGCACCAACATTTTCATCACCTTGGTAAATGTTCCATAATTAACTAAAACCACAGAACTCTTCATCATTGGAATGATGACAAAGTATCTCCTAATGGATGCATGGCCAGAAACCTGCAAAATGATGGTAGAAAAAAAGAGTATAGGGGACATAAAATGTATCTCATAATTTATTCATTTATTAATTTTATTGCTATTTCCTATTTTTTTCATTCTTTATCTTCTTATAGGGTAATGATATAGGTTACAAAAGAAGAAGAGTGTCTAGGGCATATTTGAAACATTGGGACACATTTACCAAATGCAACTTGCCTGTGTAGTGTGCAGGGGGCACCAGATTCAATACTTCTGGCGCCCATTCTTCATGAATCTTGTGCTCACTGCACTGCAACTTTTTTGGTGCACCTTTAACATAGGGCCTGTGACACACTTCTGTTGGATTCTCCATGTTAAATCTGGCACATGGTCCGACTGAGCACCAGAACGCCTCCTAATTTGTGTCATATGATGTCTAGTGCAGCTACGCCACAAAATAATAGTGTGCGACACATTTGTGGCGCAGACACTTCTTAAATACCTGTGCAAGCAGCTTGCACCTAAAAGTATGTGCAAAGTCCTACAGAAAAAAATGGCACAAGGGCCTTAGTAAATGTGCTTCATTGAGAACTATTTGTCTATTCTGAGAGGCACATTTGCTAAAAACAGTGCAAACTGTACCATGTTCTTCATGAATCTGGCACTCCTTGCACTGCTTCGACAGGATGTAGCACTTTTTTTTGATGCACTTTTAACATAGGGCATGCAACACAATTATGTTGGACTTTGCATGTTAACCCCTTCCCGCCGCAGCCCTTTTTCGATTTTGCATTTTCATTTTTCACTCCCCACATTCAAAAATCTGTAACTTTTTTATTTTTCCATGTACAGAGCTGTGTGAAGGCTTATTTTCTGTACAACAAATTACACTTCAAAATGGTGGTATTTAATATTTCATGCCGTGTACCGGGAAGCGGGAAAAAAATTCCAAATGCAGTGAAATTGGTAAAAAAACGCATTTGTGCCGTATTCTTGTGGGCTTGGATTTTACGGATTTAACTGTGCACCCCAAATGACATGTCTACTCTATTCTTTGGGTCGGTACGATTACGGGGATACCAAATTTGTATAGGTTTTATAATGTTTTCATACATTTAAAAAAAAATAAAAAAAATTAAAACCTCCTGTGCAAAATTTTTTTGGGGGATTTTGCCATCTTCTGGGGCTAATAACTTTTTCATACTTTAGTGTATGGAGCTGTGGGTGGTGTCATTTTTTGCGGATTTTGATGACGTTTACAATGTTATCATTTTAAGGACTGTACGACCTTTTGATCACTTTTTCTAGAATTTTAAAAAATGTTTTAAATGGCAAAAAAGTGCCATTTTCGACTTTGGGCGCGATTTTCTGTTACGGGGTTAAACGCAGTGAAAAACCGTTATCATATTTTGATAGATCAGGCATTTTTGGACGCGGCGATACCTAATGTGTTTATGATTTTTACTGTTTATTTATATTTATATGAATTCTAGGGAAAGGGGGGTGATTTGAATTTTTAGGTTTTTTTATTATAATTTTTTTATTTTAACTTTTTTTTAATTTTTATTTTTACTATTTTTTAGACTCCCTAGGGTACTTTAACCCTAGGTTGTCTGATCGATCCTATCATATACTGCCATACTTACTACTCATACATTACCATCTGCTGACAGCACATGGTAATGAATGGGTTAACCCGAAGTAGCTTCGGGTCTTCGTGAGACGGATCGCCGCTCCCCGATGACGTCACGGGGAGCGACGATCCACGGAAAGATGGCCGTCTTTTTGAAGCCGCCGGCACATTTGCCGGCGGCGATCAGTGGTAAAATACCCGCGATCGGTGCCGCCACCGATCGTGGGTGTTACCGGTAAGCCTTTGCTGCAATATGCAGCAAAGACTTACTGGCTATGGAGAGGGCTCGGCCCGCGAGCCCTCTCCATGTACCGGGACCCGACATGTGACGTACTATTACGTCACATGTCGGTAAGGGGTTAAAGCTGGTGCACAGTTCGACTGAGCAACAAAAACGCCTCCTTCAGTGCAGAAATTTGTGTCACATAAAGAGTGCAGCCGTGACACAAAAGGGTTGTGTGTGATGCAAACATGTCATGGACACTTCTTAAAGGGGTTGTCCGAGATGTTATAAAAAAACAAAGGTGGACAGGATGGGACTGTTTAAAAAAATGTACTTACCTCCTGGCATCCTCCATGTGTCCTGCGCTGCTATTGCTCCGGTCCGTGCCCCATGGCTAACATTGCCACGGTGGGACCCAACACACATCTGTCCCGCAAATACAATGCTGTGAATAGGGTCGGGTGGGCGTGGCCGGTCACCTCAGCTGGCTGGAAGCTGAATGCAGTGCTGCTTCCGCGGCCATGTTTGCTTACATGGGGCACGGACCAGAGCGATAACAAAGGGTGGGACACCCAGAGGGCGGCGGGAGGGGTGGGGGTATACTAGTTGCCTGTTAAAGCACTACTACTAAGGCCATGTTTGTTTTTTTGTAAAGTCTCTGTCACTTTAAATACCTGTGCAAGCAGTTTCCACTAGAATGTGCAAAGTCTGACAGAAAAACGGTGCACAGAGCTTTTTAAATGTGTCCTTGAGTTTCCATAATATGAATTAGCCTAAGGCCCCATTCATAATAAAAGAATTTGCATAAATCCTCCATGGCTGGTCCAAGAAGGTTCATGTTTTAAAAAACAAAGCAAGTTATAATGATAAATCATAAATCAGTTCCTGCTATACTTAATGGTGGGCATTCTTTAAGAGTGCCTTTTTCATTTTGGTCTTGATAGCCCGTTAGCACTGTGTAAAGTTGGCCTAATATATGAGAGTCAGGGAGATAAGGAGGGAGCAGGGCTGATTCTAGCCTTTTTGCTGCCTGAGGCGAGAATTCAAATGCCCCCCCAATGCTGCATACACATGCCTATCTAAATGTTTATTTCCACACTCTTTGTATGTAGACAATCACTCACACACATACCCATATGTATCAATTGTTTACCTCCTGAGATCAGTATTTTCTCCCTCTCCGGGAGGGGAGTATATAGCTCACCATGTGAGACAATCACTGAAAAATAGTAAAAAGTTGTAAAAATGTGTTCTTTTTTTAAACTTTTGAACTCTTAAAACTTTTGAACAAATAGTTATAACACAAAAATAACATTCACCATATGTCTGCTTTGTGTTGGCAACATTTTTTAAAATTATTTTGTATCTGTAGGATGGTAGAAGGCTTTTAAGTTTAGTAGATATTTTTAAGAAAATTTCCAAATTCATTTTATTAAGGGCAGTTTCATTTCTCAAGTGATTTTAATGGACCTTAACAACAAATAACACATAAATTACACCATTTAAGAAACTACATCCCTTAAATTATTCAAAATGTCTTTAAGGAGCTTTATTAACCCTTAAGGTTGGGCAGTGAAGGGGTCAATTGAATGTGGTGTCCAGGTGATTTATGGTGTGGAGGGTTACTGTATGCATCTGATTTCCTTCCTTTGTGAAGGAAAATGAGGAGATCGGATACTGATAAGGTGAGCTTGTTGGGGCAGGATTTAAGATATCTTCTTTTAGTGTGTGTTGGCTGTGTGTTTCTAATCAATAAGCATGTGTGCACATCATAAGAAATAATTCAGACAACATTTGCTGATTTAAGTCTCACTCATGCCCCGGGCAAGTTGGCACTGCGTGAACTTTATTTGGATCCAAAAGTCTATATAGAAATTAGGAAAGAAGTAAAAGGGGGCGGAGAATTCCCAGCTCATGTAGTCTCTTGATTGGAGAACTTCCCTGCTGTTGCACGTCAACGTCATGTTCACGTCACGCCCACATTCCTTTAGCCTTGATTGTTTTGGTTATGATCACGATGCTGTCGCCATCTTAAAATTAACTCTCCGTGAGAATGCTTTTAGGAAAATAGGACAAGTAGAAATGACAGGATTTGATCTATCAGCTAGGTTTACCTTAACAGTCCCCCCTAAATCCTGGAATTTCTCTCAGCTACTCATCTGCCCATATGTGCTTTGTTGTCCTCTTCACCAGTTGATTGACAGCAGATCCCTGTTGGGTGTGCTCCCATTTAGAGGACTTTCACATATGGGAATCAAATCTCTACTTTACCTCTCCCTACTCTGGGGGGGGGGGGCTGTTTGATATGTTTCAGGGGTGGTTGATCTCAGAGGGATATCTTGATTATGCAAATTTAGGTAACTTGAGTAAGGGGTCTTTGGCTCGTCTAGCTACTGATACCCATGATACTTGGTGGACTTGATGAGGGGGACCACATAACACGCAATAAATTACAAGAGCAAAATCACAATCCTCGGTATCAACCCCACTTAAAGGAAACCCTTCCAATCCCCAAACCACAAAGTGAAGGATATAGCGTCCGCTCCTGAGTTTCTCTTGAGTCCCCTGGACAGTCCTTCAATTTTTTCAAGTGCATGGGTAATAAATCCATAGGGGGTGATGTCATCTGGGATGTACACGCAACAAGTTGCTCCCACCATCTTGCAGACTCCTCCCTTCTCAGCAAGGATCATGTCCAAAGCCTTCTGGGAAGCATCTTGGATATAATTCACAAATCTCTGTTGATTACAATAAAAACAGTTAACCCAATCAACATTTTTGCTCTTAGCTATCTGGGGAATAATGGACTCTAGTCCTGCCCATATCTGAATGTGGGCCTTGAACTCATCTGGGACGCCCCTTGGTGCTCCTACTGTATCTATATAAACGTTGTCATCTAGGTGCTTCTCTCTTTGACCTCCAGAATTCTTTGGGATTCTCTACCTTTTCTTTATGTGTCTGATCAACCTTATCCCTGGGGATCATGAGAAAGGAATTCACAAATCTTATCACAGCACACTCACCTTCCCAGCCTCTAGGCCTGACCTGACTCTCCTATCCCCACAAATCCAGTACCCATCAGACACTGCTAATACAGGGCTACCTGTGCTGTCAATGTTAAAGATGGTCATTGCCTTCACCAACCGTAGGTAAAGTCTCCTACTCTGGGGGGCATTCTGGTCAGTCCTATAGATACAGTGATAGTCATGGTTGGGGTGTCCCTGAGCATACAGTCAGTCAGAAGAGAGCAGCTAGCAAGAAGAATAAGTAAGTTTTCAACAAAAAGTGTGGCAGCATGCTGGCTTCCCTCTAGCTTCACAGACGTGGGAAAAGCTTCGGGCCACCCTGGAAAGAGATTATGCACACAAGCACGTATTCCTACGTACCACTTTTTGGTAGCTGGATAAAATCCATCTGCAGTCTCTGGAAGGGATACAGCAGTTTGGGTGTCACCTTCTGGGGGTTTTTACCACCTTACCCAGGTTGTGGTGGGTACAGACTATACAGGCTTTCACTAGTCTAATGACAGCGGTAGTAATGCCCGGGGCAAACCACTTGCGGTTTATGAGCACTAGCATGGCCATTTTGAATATGTGTGTGTGTGTGTGTCCGTGGGCTACTTGACTTACTGTCGGGTACAAGGCTCTGGACAGGCACACCCTCTCTCTCAGCATCCATGTCCCATTGGCATCTTGGCTCCAGCTTTCCTCCACACTCCCTTCACTTTTGATGACTCTCGGGCCACCAGGGACTGGAACACCTGTGGATCAAACTTTTTAGCTCAGAACTCACCGCTGAGACTTCAGGACAGTCTCTGGGTTCAATCTGTGCAGCTGCCTTTGCCATCCTGTCAGCCACATACTTGCCCTTGACTTGTGGAGTTACCAAATTGTGTGTGCTTTTACTTTTACTATCCCCACCTCTTGTGGAAGTAAGAGAGCATCCATGAGCTCAATGGATGCAATCAGCGTGCCATGTTTAAAGGGGGTCCCTGCAGAGGTGAGGAAATCTCTAGCCTTCCATATGGGTTCATAGTTTAGACCCCAAACCCACACCTTTAGTATGTTTGCCCTTTTACCTTCCACCAGCTGTAGCACTTCCTTGAGTACCATCAATTCACCTCCTGCTGCGCTGACCTGTGTGGAGGGAGTGGTTCTGCTTGTACTCATATCTCATGTGCACCACCGACCACTGTATATCCAGTGTAGAACCATCTGTCTTCTCCTGCAGACCTGGAGCCATCTATGAGAAAAAACTCAACATCTGGGTTAAACACTCTTCTCTCGGTTAAAAAACCCTTCTCCCTCCCCCCTCTAAATCCTGGAAGACTGGTGACAGAATGGCAGGATTCTGGGCTTTGTACCTTTTCAGTGTGACGGGGCATCAGGAGTGAGTGCACACTACAGTCTGAGCTGCCTGGCCTTTGCTCAGATGCTTGGGCTGTACTTTGGTGAGGACACTGTGCAAAGTATGTGAGGTTTGCACTGTAACTGAGTGATCTAGGATCAACTCACTGGCCTTGCTGAGCAGATTGCCAGCTGCAGCTACTGACACATGAGGGGCTCCCCTCACAACTGAGTCTAACCAGGCTTAATAGTTGACCACTGGGGAGGCCACCACGTCCCTGGGCTAAGACACCTTTGGCGTAGCTTAGATATTCAGTGCAAAATAAAATAAAATGTCTGGTTCAGTGGGGTGTGCCTAGGACCGGGGCAGACAGGATTTGCCAGCTTAAGGCTATGGAATGCATCAATTGCCTCCTGACTAAGGGCAAATGGGGAAGAGGCAATGCAATCACCAAGGGGCAGCATCAGGCTGGAGGCAGCAGACCTTATCCCAGGAAACATGTGAACAGGCTTAGGGCCTCAGGGCAGGGGCACATTCTGGGCTTCCAGCTTTCATTCCTCTGTCAGGTGTCTGCCAGTGGCTGAGAAGCAGTGGCCTAGGAAGACCACCTCCTCCTGGCAATACTGGAGTTTGTCTCTGGAAACTTTGCAACCCTTCTGGAACAGAAAACACAAAAGGTCAATAAATGCATACTGGCAAATCTGTAAAATAGAGGCACAATAACAAGGGAATATTCAGTAAGGGGCTAATCTGCCAGTCTACTCCCTATAGGACCGTGGAGTACTGGCTGGGTGAGTTTTACCCCCCTTCCCCCTTGTGGGAATCTGCATCAGGTATACTGGAATACTGAACTGGTTAGGGCAAATAGGTACCGTCAATCTTCATGTGGGGGCACAGAGAGGAGAACATTTGCCAAATCAATAACAGTGAATAATATGTCACTCTCAGGGACTGCTGCCAGTGTAGGACACTCATTTACAGCTTGGAGGTCATAGACCATCCTACATGTCCGCTTTAGTCTGTGAAACTACTGACCCTGGTCTCTGTTCCCACTGTACGGCAATCTGTCAATCCCTTCCAATGTCTCAAAAAGAAGTCAAGTACACTCGTGTTGGTTTTTTTAGTCATAAAGGAATAAAAGTCAGTCATAGGCTCTGTAATACAGTTGGGGGCTCATTCTTGGCGGTACACAGCGGACATCATCGACATTATGTGGCATAAACAGGGCTTGTATCACAAGAAAATTCCTTCAAGTCTTTTTAGATTGTCAGGAAGAGCTCTAAAAACAGCTGTATGCCCCCCTCCCCTATTGTAAACAATCTGAAGGTCAGTTCTGAACAGAACACAGACACAGATAAGGCAGCTCAGGCAAAGCATAGCTGCCCACACGATCTGACCCTCGTTAACTCTTTAAACTCCACAAAGCAGGTACCAAAGACATTGCAACACTTTTTATAGTAATTTTTCTCTAATTGTCAGGATCAAGTAAGGTTTAATTAGACCATAACCAAGCAAACAACGCCCCACACTCCAAGATCCTTACCAGAAGTCTGAAATGGTGAAACATCACTTCATAAATAGCATTTATTTCAAACAACCGCCTAGAATCCTGAAGGGTGCTCAGCTGCCAACCTACAAGAAAGCCCCACAACCAGCCTTTATGGCTGCCAACAGAGTAGAGTCATAGGCAATTAACTTTCAGGGACTTGAAGGGAATATAACTGTTCTAAGATGGCCACCACTGAAGAATGGTAGGGTGTGTCATCTTCTCCAACCAGCAGATAGAGTCTGCATTCCAGATGCCATCTTTCCCTCCCGAGGAAAATATAATAAAATCTCTTTTTCTCAAATTCTCTCCACATCAAAAACTTTGAAATGTCCCTTATCGCCTGTCTCTTTATTCAATGGGCACTCTGAAGGATCCCTGTCACTCTGTCCTGGTCCGTCTATCAAAATCAGAGGATCTAAGTGTCTGTTTGCAAATCTGTTCAAGTTTTCTCACTTACAATCATCAGATCATCTGACACATCCCAAAACCTTCAAACCTTCACTTCCATTTTTTTTCTTTTTAGCACAATGCTACCAGCCCTTATGTCCATTTTATCAACTTTGCACTTTTCCATCAGTCCTACTTAACTCAACAACCTTCTGTCTACTTACATCAAGCCAATCTTCTGCCTGTGCATCTTTCCCTTCCCTGCACTGAACTATCGCTAGCGCACCAGTGGTTCCCTCTGGGAGGACGTCCTTTCTATTCAGAAACTGCAGCATAATTTGTCCAAGAGCATTACCGTGCAGCTGCTCACGGCTTAAGGGCTGACCTTCAAGCTCTCCAATCACCAGTTAAGGAGAGTTAGCTCACTGCGCGTCAGTTAAAGTTTTATCAGAAGGTCCCCGCTTAACGATCTCCCTCTTCTCCTAATTCCTGTCAAAAGCTCCAGACACCATTCTTTACCTTTTCTCCAATTCTGGTGGCCTATTTCTGTCGAGCAAACATCCGTCCTTTTCTCCTTATTCTGGCGGCCTATGTCTGGTGTGCAGATATCCGTCCTTTTTTCCTAATTATAGCGGCCCCTATGTCTGATCTTCACTGCGGCTTCGCTATACTCCTCTCTATATGAGCTTTGAAGCCCTCCCCCTCCCTTTCTGTTCTGGCTCAGCAAAGCGCATACACACAGCAGCCAAGGCACTTGTTTCAATTTTACACAGAGGTGTCTAACAAGTCAGACCCCGCGCAGAACACCAGGTGGCTATACATATTTACCTTCCGATCCCAGCTATCTACAGCCACAGGTATCACCATTCCCGAGTCACAGGCAAGTAGCAGAACATATGTAATCTGAAACTTACCGTGATCGTGGGTTGATCAGGCCCAGTTGGAAAACGGTGACCCCAAGACTGCAAACGGTGCTGGAACTAAATGTACTAAATGACCAGTCACAGCAATTGCTTGATGGGGGGGGGACTTTTATTCCTCCCCTGACATGTTGCTTAGAGCCTTGGCTTTCAGAAACTACAGGATCGATCCTGTTACTCAGCGTTTTGTGACAGACAGAAGTCATGACGTTCCACAACATCATTGTGACTTTATGCACTACTGCCCTTAATGTTGGGGAACGTCATAGTGGCTTGAGGGGTTATTTGGCTGCTAGCTAAAAGGATCCCATCTAAATAGTATATGGCCTGCACGGGGGGAGAAGAGAGCAGCCAGTAGGAACTTCTGCTGGGTGATAGATCAGGTCACGGGCTGCCTCCTAAATCATCCAGGCTGCCATTCTGCCGCCTCTGATATCCGCCACCTGAAACAAGATTTTCATTCTGCCTCATGGCAGATGTGGCCCTGGGAGGGAGATAACTGTAATTTTGGCACATTTTGCTGCCGTAAACTAAGCTAACAGGAGTGGAAAAGTACAATTAGACAGTCTTCTACTGTAACAGATTTATCATGCACAATATTAGTATGCTATCATACAGTGGGACAGTTTATCAAAAATGCCTTAACCCCTTGCTTCTGCAACCAATTTTATAATTATAAATAATAATTGGTGTAGCAGGCCAGAATAACCCCATCCCAGATTATACCCGGGTATACTAGTTCAATCGCTTTAATCGCCTTTACTGAATTAACACTAAAAATTTCAACCTTCGTCTCATCAGTCTAGAGAATCTTTTTCCTCATAGTCTGGAAGTCCTTCATGTGTATTTTTGAAACTATATGCAGGCTTTTATATGATTTGCACTGAGGAGAGGCTTTTATTCTGCACATGCTGCCATAAAGCTCTGACTGATGGAGGGCTGTAGTGATAGTTGACTTTATGGCTGGATGGCCAGAGGAAGAGTTGTGGTCGTTACAAATTTCTTCCATTTAAGGATTATGGAGGCCACTGTGCTCTAACCTTGAGTGCTGCAGAAATACTTTGGTAACTATAGCCAGATCTGTGCCTTGCCACAATTATGTCTCTGAGCTCCTTGGGCAGCTCCTTAGACCTCATGTGCTCTGACATGTACTGTACTGTGAGGTCTTATGTAGACAGGTGTGTTCCTTCCCTAATCAAGTCCAATCAGTTTAATTTACACATACTGTAGCTAGACTCCAATGAATGAGTAGAACCGTCTCAAAGAATATCAGAAGGGAATGGACAATGTGTAAGTTAAATATGAGTGTCACAGCAAGGGGTCTGAATACTTAAGAGCATCTGATATTTCAGTTTTTCTTGTTTAATAAATTAGCAAAAATATCTACATTTCAGTTTTTTTTAGAGATGGGCTTAACATTATAGTTACATACATACACTAGAAACATTCTTATATGTTGCTTGTACTTGCATACAAACATTGCGATAAATCAAAATAGAGGCTAACATTACCACATTGCAAATGGGGAAACAATTGTGTAAAATAGACACTGGCTAGACAAACATGCATAGGGGTTACTTCACACATGGCGCTAATGGTGATTGTGGTGAAACAGTGGTGCGCTGCAGTTGGTTTTGCAGAAGAGACTGTCCATTGCTCCACAAGTACTGGCAATTATGCTGGCTACCACTGGTACAGTGTTCCTCCTGAGGTAAGGCACTGGTTGTGGTAAGGCACTGCTGCCTATGATCAACTAGTTGTTGACAGAGGGGACAAGTTGGTGCCACAGTCTGGGGAGGGGGGGGAGCCGAAACCATTGTTAAGGCAGTCGCCTACATTTAAGCCATCTAAACAGTACATTCTACTAAGTGCCACTACAAGGCCACCAGAGTAGGTTGGTTGTTGAAGGAGGACAGAGGTACTTATATGACTTTACTTTTATATTTTGCATGTGTAAGATATTATTGTACATACATGACATATCAAAACGAAATCTAAACATATTTGGAGTCTACATGATGCTAGTAAGTTATAGAAATAATGAAGAGTGGCAAGTGGAGAACTTGAAAAGACAGAGGCACTACCGCGACCCCCTATAAGCCTGCAGTTAATGTGTGTCTTCAGAGATGGTGTAGAGGTGAGAAAATGTCCATAGGGGTGGTGCTCAGCAAAAGCCAAAGTGGGGCAGAGATGGGAGCAGGGGGTCAAACAAGGCAACAGCCGTTTTGCGCCGTCTGGGGATTTCTCTACCCTGTGGAGTGTGGCGTCCTCACCTGATTCTTAATGCAGCCGGCGAGACGTCACACCCCCCGTTACCCGGCAACCAAGACGCTACTGTGCATAGCGGCAGGAAGTTAGCCAAGCTATGCACAAGAGCGCTGCGCGGACAGGACAACACATACAGTATAAAAGACATATAACAGGACGATCTGGACAGTGAACATGGTTCTACTTCTCGTAGATAAAATACCGTTATATATAAATGTACAGAAGAACTCGATAAGGTAATTATTTACAGCTACCATGGCACAAGCAGAGATGTAGACGGATAGGCTCGTGAGCAGAAACAGACGGGTACGATCGTAAAGGGGCGGGGGAAGGAGGGAGGAAAAGTAGGATTATAGGAACACCCCCATGTCATTTTTGTCGTTCAGTCCCAGGGGGCCCATAGCATTAGTTCTTAAAATCCATCTGGCCTCTTTCCTCAAAAGTTCCCTATGGCGGTCCCCGCCGTTAGGTGGTACCGGAACGTGTTTGATGCCACCAAAACGGAGGATGCAAGTGTTACCTCCGTGTATCTTGTTAACATGCTCTATGAGTCTAGGGGCACCTCTGGCACTTCTCACTGACTGACAGTGCTCACTGAATCTGACATTAAGGGGGCGAATAGTTTTGCCAATATAAAAGTGGCCACAGGGACAGAAGATCACATACACTAAGTATTGCGATTTACAAGAAATAAACTGACGTAGAGACACTCTCACTCCTCCTAAACATAGCTCGCGTTTTTTGATATTTTGGGGGCAGAATTTACAATGGCCACAGCAGAAATTCCCAGACGGGATCATTCTGTCGAGCCAATTCTTCTATAATGGGGGTAAGCGACTGCGTACTAGATGGTCTTTTATACTTTTAGTTTTCCTAAAAGAGTTATAGAAATAATACTTTTTTAATAGTGGGAGTATTGTAAAAAAATTTGAGAAATATTGGGGGTCAATTATCAAGACAATTTTGCTATATCAGGCAGCTGAATCTGTGGAGTTTTATGGCTTTTTATTCAAATTCCCTCTATTAAACGACTCCCATTCCATAAAAAAAACATTTCTGTTTCTATTTTATAGTACAAGTTAGAACTGCTAATAAGTCCTCTTTCCCAGAAGGCACTCTCTATAACATAAAAAAAAGAATAGAACACCATATAAACTATAAGCTATATGGTTAAGCTAAGCACAACCATTACAAATGTGCCACCTCTTTAGCCTCATCTGCTTATAATTGTACAGGCCTCTTTTTCCATTACCTTACATAAGGTTTGTAAAAAGAGTTGCAACTGCTTGTTCAATATCAATCAAAAATCATATGTTAATTAGCTAGAAGAGTTATCCGAGGTTTAGCACGGCATAAACAAATGGCCACACTAAACAATGTCAGAGGAAATTATGTAAAATGAAAATATATTCTAAATATTGTAAAGACAAACTTCTAACAGATGGAAAGGTAGAATTTATTATGTCATCCATTGCCAGTGGGATTCGGCTAAATGCCCTTTAAGAATTGATGTACTGCACAGAAACAGGTTTTGTGTACATATTTGTGAAGAATAACTTGGAAATTGTTATATATTTCTATGTTATTCATATTGGATAAAGTGTAACAATATTGGTTTAACATTTTGCTTGAATTCTGAGTATCCAAGGCTTCCTACTTAGTTATTTATTTCTCTCATTGACTTGAATGGGGAGTATGATGTCAGTTTTAATAACCTCTCCATCTTGACTTGCATTGAGACCAGGCCTATGACTTTATAAATCTCTACATTCTGTGAAGGGGTCAGAGCAACATTCCAATACATTGTAAAGTCATTCTGGCAGATTTATAAAAAGGGTTATAAGTAGAGATGAGCGAACATACTCGTCAGAGCTTGATGCTCGATCGAGCATTAGCGTACTCGTAACTGCTCGTTGCTCGGACGAGTATTTCGCCCGCTCGAGAAAATGGCAGCTCCCGCCGTTTTGCTTTTTGGCGTTTTTTGATATTTTGAGGGCAGAATTTACAATGGCCACAGCAGAAATTCCCTGACGGGATCATTCTGTCGAGCCAATTCTTCTGTATAGGGGGTAAGCGACTGCGTACTAGATGGTATTTTATACTTAGTTTTCCTGAAAGAGATCAGGGGAGGTGAAGTTGTTAAATCTTTAAGTATCGGGTCCTCTGCCAGCATATACCAATTTTTATGGATTGTGTTTTTAATTTTTTGAGCCATAGGGCTGTAATTGAACGTGAAAGTAAAACGCTTGTGTTTTCTATGCCTATGTTGATCTGCACAATTTCACGAATTTATGACATATCAATGCCAATAACATGAATATGTTTTTTACATTTAAAACATCAGATGTAGAATGTGAATTCCTCGATGTTTTGGTTAGGGTACAGGATTCTGCGTTGACTACCACTGTGTTTAGAAAAAGTACAGCAACCAATAGCCTTTTGCATCATGATAGCTATCACCCTCAGCATGTTAAAGCAGCCGTCCCGTACGGGCAGTTCGTGCACCTTAAACGGGTCAATAGTGACGAAATCTCTTTTCTATCCCAAGCAGACGATCTTATAACAAGTAGAGATGAGTCTGATATTGATCATGTCTGCATCAACTGTTTCATCAATAGTTGCAACTTAATGTTTCTATACATGCTATAGTTAATGTTTTTCTTATTTATATTTTGTATACAACTGGTATAACTTTGGAAATCATTTTTATTAATAGTCAGTATCATCTTTTCCCCACATGTTTTGTATATTTCGTTTGTGATATAAAAAGAAAATTAACTAACAAAAATATGGGATCAAACAAAAGTTTCTCATTTACAAAAGTTTCATCTTATTTCCTCATTCCATTCGGAACATGTGACCGCACCAATTAATACCTGCAAATTATTGGTTTTAATTAGAGATGAGCGAGCAATAAAATGCTCGGGTACTCGTTATTCGAGACGAACTTTTCCCGATGCTCGAGTGCTCGTTTCGAGTAACGAGCCCCATTGAAGTCAATGGGAGACTCGAGCATTTTTCAAGGGGACCAAGGCTCTGCACAGGGAAGCTTGGCCAAACACCTGGGAACCTCAGAAAAGGATGGAAACACCACGGAAATGGACAGGAAACAGCAGGGAAACACCACGGAAATGGACAGGAAACAGCAGGGGCAGCATGCATGGATGCCTCTGAGGCTGCTTAAATGCACCATTATGCCAAAATTATGGGCCACAGCATGGCCATGACAGAGTGACCGATGAGGCTACATAGCATCTAAAACATCCAATAATTGACCCTGACACTATAGGGGACGAAATTTAAAAGAACTCACACTGCCCTATGCATGGGAAGCACACAAAGTCTATATTAGAGGTGAGCTAATGGCCTTAGGTGCCTGGGTTAAAAAAAAAAAGAACATAGGAGCTAAATGCACTACTTAGTGACATAGGTAGACAAGAAGCTAAAAATAAACAAACAGTCACAAACACAGTAATGGAAGAACTAACTCGCCTCAGGAAAAAAGTAGTGGACCTGCTAAATATAAAGGCAGCAAAGCATTACCAAAGAGCAAAATTTAAATACTATGCACACGGGGACAAGGCAAATAAATTAATGTCACAACTGTTCCACAAAGAAAAAGAAAAACATTTCATACATATCATCACCACATCAGAGGGAACTAAAAAGACAGAAACAAAAAGTATAGCAGAAGAGATGCGGAAATTTTATCAAAAGCTATATAACATACCAAAGCACCAAAATAACCCACCAACCGGAAGCGAAGACTTCCTTGACCCTCTATATTTACCCACTTTATCAGCAGAACAAAGCAATCACTTAACCACGCCTGTCACACAAAAAGAAGTCTTTGACATCATTGCCTCAATGCCACTAGGGAAAAGCCCTGGGCCAGATGGCTTCCCTATAGGATACTATAAAAAAAAATGAAAGATATCCTTATTCCACAAATCACCAAGTGGTGTAACGCCCTATTAGATGGGCAACAGCTACCCAAACAAACGCTAGAGGCCATAATTGTGGTAATACCCAAACCCGGCAAAAACCCTGAAGAATGCGGCAGCTACAGGCCCATATCTTTATTAAACGTAGACCTAAACATTTGGGCTAAAATCTTAGCCACAAAAATAAGCAAGCTTCTACCAGGTCTAATAAATAGAGAGCAAACAGGATTCGTTCCGGGTAGAGAGGGAAACCATAATTTGGTTAGAATAATAAATGCCATACAATACGCACTTGACACCAAAATCCCATTAGTCCTTCTCAGCACGGATGCTGAGAAGGCTTTCGATAGGGTAAGTTGGAGTTACATGATGAAAACAAAAATTTATAGGAGCAATAATGTCACTGATCCAAGTGCCAGAATTAACCTAAACGGGACCCTATCAGACACCTTCAAGATACAAAATGGCACCCGCCAAGGATGCCCCCACTCTATTTATCTTGATAATGGAGACTTTGCTCCAGGCACTTAGACAACACCCGAAAATAAAAGGTCTTGAACTAGGAGGTTTAACTCATTTAAACGCAGCATTTGCGGATGACTTATTGCTTATGTTGACAGACCCTTCAATGTCATTCAAGCATGTCATTGAAGTCTTCGAGACCTTTAGTAAAGTCTCCAATTTTAAAATAAACTACGCAAAGTCAGAAGCAATGAACATTTCTGCCCCCCAGACGGTTGTACAAGATTTAAAAATTGCAATTTCAATGGCAAGACAAACAAATTACTTACCTTGGCATTCAAATTACAAAGTCAACTAAGGAATTGTTCCATGCTAATTTTATGAAGCTACTAACTCAAATCCGGAAACAACTTCAGTCACTCGACATACTATATGTGGCATGGATAGGCAGGAAAAATCTTTTAAAATCATTTATTATGCCTACCCTATTATACACACTACAGATGGTCCCTATAGATATTCCCTCCACCTACTTCAAATCTTTGAGGTCTCTCTTTATTAATTTCCTCTGGAAGAATAAGAGATCAAGGATAAAATACGACAGACTAGTCAAGAAAAAAAAACTTAGGGGGTTTCGGGCTCCCTGACCCTCTATCATCCCATAGAGCAATACATCTGAAAAGATGGGTGCAATTATTTAATCCTGCATATGCAACACTAGGCACAGAATTGGAAATTGCTTCCTCAAATAGCGAAACAATAGCCCAATTATGGAACATCAAAACCCCAAATCAAAGTTCAAATCCAGTTACCAGGGGAACAATAAAAGTTATCAAATGGATAAGTGCAAATATGGTGGGCCTAACCAACCCACCGAGCTTATTACCCATCAGCACGCTATCTTATTATTTAAACCCCAAAGCAAACCCTACTCATAACCTGTGGAAACAGTTCAGCAAGATCCCTCTACGCACTTTCTTTAAAACGGAGATAGCAGATTTCTTAGGAACACATAGGCAATCCAGTACACCTATCACATTTATACATGAAGCAGAAATTAAGCTAGCTAAGAAAGAGCTTCACAAAAAACATAAACTATTGAAAGCCCCCTCATGGCTTGAAAATTGGCTCTTAAAGTCGACCATACAACCTAAGATGATATCAATTTTCTACGACCTGCTGGTCTCTAGAGACAAGGGGATAAAACCCTCCTATATAGGACAGTGGGAAAAAGACCTTGGGATGACAATAACAGATAAACAAATTAGATTAATTCACAACAACTCACATGGATTTTCCAGGTGTGTCAAAACCCAAGAAAATGCGTATAAAATCATGACTAGGTGGTACAACACACCAGTAGTACTAAAAGAAAAGGGACTAGTACACACAGATGAATGCTGGAGATGTGGATCCCCTAAAGCATCATTATTGCACATCTACTGGTCATGCACTGCATTAAAATATCTAATACAAAGATCAAACTGTCCGCGGACTCTGTCTTAACCTTGGCTGCCCAACACCTCATGGAGGCCGAAAAAGCACGACTTAACAACACTGTTGGTACAAGCAGCTAAACTTACAATACCCACCAGATGGCTACAAGCCGACCCACCAAAAGCGGAAAAAAAAAACGGTTCATAAAATAGTTATTTTGGGGCCTCACTTTTAGTTTTGCCCAGGGTCCCACTTTGTCTAAAATTTGCCCTCCCTGCGATGGTCTGCTCTCAACATCCTCATCCTCCATAATAAGTTGTTGGCCATCTTGGAACTCTGTTTCTAAATCTGTGGCAGAGGCATGTGGATGGCCCACAGAATCCTAGCTAAGAGAGTTATCATGGAGCGTCAGTGACTGATCCATGACCTGTGGAAGAGACGTCCTTGCTATTTTGAAAGTGAGTGAGGTAGAGGGCTGTGCATCAAAAGAGGTGGAGCTGGTTGAAGATGGAACAATGAGGCACTTTGACCAATGCCTCATCTTTGTCTGGTCTCTTCATTCTGAGAACGCTATTTTGGCCAACAAAAATACACTGCAAATCATTGTGCCTGCTTGCACCAGAGAAAGTTGTAGCATGCACAGATATTACTCAACCTCTCTCCGCAGCAGCAGCTCCATCACCAGCATCAGCACCATGGCCATGGCTACGTTCCTTGTTTACAGCTTCCAACATACTTGAGTTGTTGTCAGTGCGCTATGAGATGGTACGAGTGTACATCCATAATTACTGTCCCTGCGCTATACGAAGGTATGATAATACACGTGCACTTCACAATGCCTTGAAAGGGCCAATTGTTATGACATTACCTGCTGCCTCCTCTCCCATGAACAGTTCTTGTCAGGTTCCCCCGTGCCATCTTCTAGCGCAGTGACATTAACAGCATTTCTTGTATATTAATTTTTTATCTTAATTTCTTTAATTTGTCAGTGAATATTTTCTGTTATTAACTTTTACTTACTAGCCCCATTTTACATCCGTTTTTTGGGTATTGAAATTTGTTTAATCCCTTCAATGGAGCCATTTTCACTTAGGGTGAATAAAAGTCTTTTGTACACCAGGAGTGCTGCCTCATTGTTTTTTTTTCTAAATACTAAGAGCAGTATTCATCACCATAAAGTGGTAGGTACCTGGTCTGCACAGATGCTATGATTAAACCCAATGGCCCACATTCATCAAAAATAGTGTAAACTGCACTGAGTGCCGTGTGTCTGTGTAGTGTGAGGGGGGCACCAGATTCAGGATTTCTGGTCCCTCTTCTTCATGTACCTGGTGCACTACTCCGACAGGGTGCACCAACTTTTTTTTCCTCCTTTAACATAGACTGTGCAACGCATTTCTGCCAGACTCAGGCATGATAAATGTAGTGCATGGTCTGACTGAGCACCGCATCGGGCATAGACACAAATGTGCCGCAGACACATGTGCAAAAGTATGTGCAAAGTCCCTTATAAAACTGGCTCAGGGGCTTTAATAAATGTGGGCCACTGACTTCCATTTTACGTCTTGATGTCTCTGATTGAGTCATTCCTATTTTCATTGTATCAGGTTTTCCTCACAATTTCTCCCACCCATGACTTCCACTAGATTTGTAAAACAGAAATCATTGCCATCATTTTGAAATATCCATTATTCGCCCTCCCTTCTTCAACCTACACTTCCCATTTTGCACCCGACAGATATTAATAATGACAACTTAAACGAAATCTACATCAAAATCCAGCAAGATAAACCAGGGACACTTACCCATAGATCCAGGCACCGACACTGGGGTTATCTTCTTCTAAAAAGGATTCCAGTTTTAAAATTATACTAATGAGCCAGAAAGGCTCTGGGTGGTGTTACTAGAGCTCCCCTTCTCTGCAGCCTCACAGACCTCCCTATCTTTACATCTTGAATGTTACTACCAGCACACAGAAACCCACGAGATGTCCAGTGTAGGCAAAAAACATCCCTACTTTGGTCCTATAGTAAACCATGGTTCTAGGTACTGCAAAACCCAAAATAGGGGCATCTAAAGTGATACTCCCCCTGCAGCCTCTAGAGGTAATTCACCTCAGACAAAAAGTGACTGCTCTCTGCTTATTCTCGCATGCCTTTGAGGGGGATTTTTTCATTGATATATGGGCCAGATTTCACATAAAAGAGGGAAGTTTAGAAATGACATTTCATATCCTACCTGAGAGCTCTGCTAATTGAGTTGATATACTCTACATTTGAGGGGGTTAAGGACATGATGCTCATATTACTGGTGACAAAGTTTTCTTCATGTATTTGGCTCAGTTAGAAAAGTTTCAAGGCAACAAGTTGTTTCAAAGAGTAATACCGCCACCTGGTGGACAGCATGAAAAACAGATTTTAGTTACACCTAAACACTAGAATGGCTTCTAATTATAATTGTTAGGAGGACCCTGAGCATAATGGGCTCACAATCTATGTGCTCTAGGCCCCTGCATGCACATAAAAATGAAAGTGTCTGCACACTGATATATGATGTGTCCTATAATGATTTAGTTTCTGTCTCCAACAGATTTTCTATACCATGGTCCCCACTATGTGTGCTAGAGAGATGTGGTAATAATATCTGGGATTAGGATGTTAGTACAATGGATGGGGTTTGTATCACTTTTCACAAACAACGTTTGTGCTCTGCAAAATTAGGAACACCTGTAGCTATTTTCTTATCCTCCAGGGGGCGTCCTCTGTGTGAGAGTCAAAGCTACATGTGATAACCATTTTAAACAGCAGATGGCAATATTTTTGTTAGAAAGCGAGAACTTCAGTGATTCTAGGGGCCATAGAGCATGTCAGGTTTTATGTGGAAATAAGAAGTACTTTCTACCTTTTTAGAGACAGGACCATTTTAGGGAAGGAGGGTAAACAACAATGGTCTACAACCCACTTCCACACAGGATCCCTTGGCACTTACGCATATAGTACTTTAATTTTTGCGCATGGTCACAATTAGAGAGGGCTTATTGTTGTGTGTATTTTTAATCTATGTATGTATCTTGTATTATCTTATATTGTATGTTTTTATGTTTGCTGTAGTGACACATTAAGTTTCCCTTTGGGTACAATATAATTTTCTATTCTAGTCTAGTCTAAATCCATCCCTGTTTGGAGATTATCTCAAAATATCACTTGTACACATATAGCAGAGCTGAATTTGTTATTCCCCATGCTGTATAGCTGGTTATTACTGGTGAGTTAACATATGTCATAGACAGAAGAGAACGTATAGTTCAGTCATGGCCATACGAATATTATACTTTCACATGATCTGTTGCCCTCTGGTTTGTCAGATGTTTTTATCACATACAGAAATACTAGTGCAATCATATTATGAGTAACAAAAGCTTTTATTAACAGTTAGAAAGAGTTACTGCAGCAAGTCAATATTTGCAGTGTTGACCCTTCTTCTTCAGGACCTCTGAGAAGCAACCCCACACATGAATGGTTGCAGGATGCTTTACAGGTGGCATGAGACAAGACTGGTGGTATCGCTCACCTTGTCTTCTCTGAACAAAATGTTTTCCAGATGTTTCAAACAATCGGAAAGGGGATTCATCAGAGAAAATGACTTTACCCCAGTCCTCAGCAGTCCACTCCCTGTAGCTTTTGCAGAATATCAGTCTGTCCCTGATGTTTTTCTGGAGAGAAGTGGCTTCTTTGCTGCCCTCCTGGACACCAGGCCTTGCTCAAAGAGTCTCCGAGGCTCACACCTGCCTGCTGCCTCCTCCATCACACCTGCCTGCTGCCATTCCTGAGCAAGCTCTGCACTGCTGGTAGCCCAATCCCAAAGCTGAAACACTTTTATGAGATGGTCCTGGCGCTTGCTGGTCCCTCTTAAGCGCCCTGGAGCCTTTTTGGCAACAATGGAACCTCTCTCCTTGAATTCCTTGATGATGCGATAGATTGTTGACTGAGGTGCAATCTTTCTAGCTGCGATACTCTTCCCTGTTAGGGCAGTTTTGTGCATTGCAATGATGACTGCACATGTTTCTTTAGAGATAACCATGGTTAACAGAAGAGAAACAATGATGCCAAGCACCAGCCTCCTGTTAAAGTGTCCAGTGGTGGGATTCTTACTTAATCATGACAGATTGATCTACAGCCCTGTCCTCATCGACACCCACACCTGTGTTACTGGAGCAATCACTGAAATGATGTTAGCTGCTCCTTTAAAGGCAGGCCTGCAATGAAGTTGAAATGTGTTTTGGGGGAAAAAGTTCATTTTCTTGGCAAATGTTGACTTTGCAATTAATTGCTGTTAAGCTGATCACTCTTTATAACATCTGGAGTATATGCAAATTGCCATTATAAAACCTGATGCAGTAGACTTTGTAAAATTTAACATTTGTGTCATTCTCAAAACTTATGGCCATGACGGTAACTCTGCACTGCTACAGCTCCTTTTACCTGCCCCATACCAGGTGCTGCCGTTTTTTAGGGAATTCCTATGTTATCTGCACAAGTTGTGGATTGTCACATGAAAATCCGCATCTATTTTTATGTGCAGATTTGTCTGTTTGGTAGTAAGTTTTTTTGTGCATTTTTTATGCAAGATTTCCGAATGCATTTTCCATTACCTGTTTTGCGTCACTCGATCTGATGTAATTTCAAGCAAAAATCTGCATCAAAAATAGGCGTCATGGTGCGGCTTGGATCCAGATTTGATTATTATTATTTTATTATTGGATTATTCATTATTTAATTGTCTGCACTGAGCAACAATTTCCCTGCAGCAAAAAGGGTGAATGGGTCTTTTAACCTCTATGAGTTTTTTTTAATTTGAGCTCTCAAATGTTAATCCCCTAGTGATGTTTGCTAGGTTAGAATTATATATTTGAAATGCTGTATTTTTGTCAATAACAGTGAATTCGAGAATGTGTTATTTTGTTATCCTGAGTACATTCTTCACTCTAACTACCTAACTTTATACAGATCCCATTGACTAGCATGTGCAAGATATCTTATTGGCTGAAACAAAGTTCTAATAGCTGCAGTTGGCTAATTAGTGGGCACTGTTATTATGGTATATCTTTGTATATCGCTCACTCTGCCTGACTGTCCCTCTGTCACTCACTAACTTTCCCTACCTGTCTCTCACTCACTCAATCTCCCTGCCTGTTCTTCTGTCACTCACTCACTCTCCCTGCCTGTCTCTCACACTTTATGCCACTGTCTCTCACTCACTCTCTCTGCCTGTCTCTCACTCGCTTAGTCTCCCTGTCTGTCTCTCTTTCCCTATCCATCTTATCTCACCCATATGTGTCTTATATTTGTTATCCATGGCCTCCTTCTAAAATCAACTTTTAAAATGATGCTAAGGCTTCACACTGTAAAGGCACAGCTCTACCTCTTCCCCCTGTTCCTTTGCACTTCCCTTTTCCCTCTGTCTGATGTACCAGAGGAAATTTCAGTTCGGTTCCCTTTAAACAACATAGCAAAGGTTGCTAGACGGCCTTATCCTGGGATGAGACTGACATCCAATAAAATGTATTTGTGGTTGTTTAAAAATCGGAGAGGTAGGCACCAATGAGAGTCTCATGAGGCCGGGTAGATTCCTATTCATAAATAGGATGATTTATATATTTATGAGGGTGTACAACCCTCTTCATCAGATCCAACATGGCTGTGAATGGAGATACTTAACCATGGTACATGTTGCAAAATATGCCCATTTATGTAGGAACAATACAATGCTTAATTTATACTATAAAAGCTAAGGAAGATGGACAAGGAGATCTATAAGGAGCATTTTCTCTGCAGCAACCTCCTAGGCATCCAAACATTTATCACTCCCATAATCCCCTTCCAGTCACCGTAACCTGGAGACCGGTCACAAAATATTTAGTGAACTTGGCAGATGACAAATGTAATTACAGAGTGGCAGAGCCAACAAATGAGTCATCACTGAAGAATAAGTCTCTGTTCCTGTCCTGATACGGATATCAGGTGGAAAGGCAATTTTTGAAAACAAAAAATCTTTATGGCAACCTGCAGCTCTCTCTAGAGTGAGCTTTAAAGTACAGTGCGATCTTAAAGGGGTTGTGCATGAATGTCTACTCATAGGGTCACAGTGGTTGGAACTTAAAGGGGTATTCCAGGAATCAGCATAATTCATATACAACTGGGTCCTTAAAATATAAGCTAATATGTAATAAGTTGTTATTTAAAATTGTGCTCCTCTTAGCACAAAATTCTGTGGACATAGACTATAAGGGCTACTGGCCCTTTAATCAGTCAATTGATTTCCTCCACCCGGTGCAGACACAGGACAGAAGATGGCCGCTGGTCACATGTCCACATCACATGTTCTGCACCTGCCTGGGCAGGTCATGTGATCACCACTATATTTGGCTGTAGTCAGTTGGTGGGACATTATCTGAGTGCAGTGATGGCAGTCACATATCATTACTATGGTAACAGAGCAGAGCATAAGAGGGAGGAGGAGTTAATGAGAACTAAAGGATCATGGGATTTGTAGTTTCCAGAGCTGGCCATCTTGCTGATAACGTTGTCTATTTTACAGAGGCAGTAAAATTTTGTGAATCATAAAATCAAACTATTTAAGCTCAGTTTTGTGACTCACGACATTGAGTTTTGTTATATTCTTTTATTTATAGCATTATGGGTTTTTGTATCAGACGTTCATATTGCCAGAATACCCCTTAAATTACCACAGAATGTTGGATTTCAGGATAAAGGTACACTTAATCCTCCCCTAATGAGCCAACAGTGCTCATTGGAGCAGATTTAGACATTTTAGACTAGATGGGGAACAGATTTGCCTGATGCTGAATGATAAATCTGGCATAGCTTGATGGGGATGCTTTCTTACAAAGCTGGCTATAGTTTGTGCCTAATTTTCCAGCTCAGCTGGAAAAAAAATAATGGAGTTGCTCTATTTCTCATAGAAAGAAGCCATGTTTTTCAACTCCTGGACAACTCCTTTAATACTGTCTAATTTGAACCTCTTATTAGTTGGCTTGATTTATAAGATAAATATTCTAATGCATTAATATATAGTGTATGCATTATATATGGTGTATGGTGTATGACCCCATTAAGAATAATAAAGTGTGCTGCCATCATTTCCTCATCAGATTATAGTTCTGTGCCAAAAACCAATGCAAGACTATACTTGAAAAGTTCTTGTGAACTATCACTCTCAATCTGGGAATGCTAGGAGTCATAGTCTAACAGTTGTCTGTCACACACCCTATTTGGTGGAGAAGGCCTTTACTCACAAGTTATATATTGGATCGGCCTCTGGTTACTTGCACAAGATACTATTTTGTCGGGGCTGGTACTGTCATCTCCAGCTGCCGGAGGGAGAAGATTTTCTCCTGACACCTAACAATTAGCCGTATAATACTCCTCACACCCACATGCTGATAACACAGTAATAATCCCACAGGTGCGCTGCCAGAATCCCTACTTCTAATTCCACACAGGATTCTCAGTTTACACAATATTTTACAGCTTCAAAGTAGATCATTTTAAGAATTTCCTTATCTTTACTTAAAGGGATATTCTTTTTTTGACCACCTGTGATCAGCATACTGTGTGGGGAATTATTATAACTACCATATTTGGGGTCAGGAAGGAATATTCCCCTACTATTGGCCAATTGCCATCTGCCTTGTTGGGTTTTTATGCCTTTCTCCAGATCAACACTGTGGGGCACATCTACTAAGAACAGTGCAGTCTGTACTATGTGCAGTTCGCCTGTATAGCATGCAGAGGGCGCTAGATTCAGGATTTCTGGTTCTTCATGAATCTGGCGCCCCCTGCACTGCAACATTTTTTTTGTTTGGTGCATCTTTAACATGGACCATGCGACACACTTCTGTCAGACTTTACATGTTAAAATATTGGCTCACAGTCCCACTGAGCACCGGAACGCCCCTTTCAGTGCAGAAATTTGTGACGCATTGTTAAGGAGATTGCACTGGTTTCGAACGCCATCTTGACTACTGTCCGCCATCTTAGATACAGCAGACATGTTCGCTGACCACTGTCCAGTTAAATTCATAATTCAACTTCAGTTCTTTTTTATTTAAGATCTGCCTGTAAGGATTTCTCCTTGACACTTGTTATACATGATTGTTCTCCTTTTTATCTTGTTCTCTAGCATTGTTTATCTTCTGGAGTCATTCTCAATACTTTTAGTAGCTTTTGATTTTTGGTGCCAGTTTATCTCTTTCTTCTCACCAATAGCTTTGCAGTATACTATTCACGCCTCTTTGATGACTCTTCAGTCTGTGATATTTTGCATTTCAGATATTAAACGAGGGAAGATCTTTACATACACTAAGAGACTGACATGTGTCTTGGTTTTATGTTCAAGTCCCTGGTACCGGGACAACCATAAAAGGGTTAATTAGGACTCACCTTACAAAAGTCAAGAGGGCTGTTGGGGGCCTGCATAAAAATCCCTATCAATTGGTGTCCCTTTTTGTTTGGGTGGGCTTAGGAGTGAGCAAAAACAACACCGAGACAGCCTCCGTGAAGGGTCCCCGCCAGCTTGGTGAACAGAACTGACCAGAGAGCTCTCAGGGTAAGTTATTAATTTTTATTGTCTACCTTGATATGTCACTTCTGTGTCACTAACTGGACGGACCGGGTAAGACTGTCTCTGTGTCATATATTTGCCACTATTGTTCACTGTAACCTAAGCTCATAGTTTTGGCAAAGAACCACTTTGTCAGTTGATTGGACGGTGACTGACAGAGACTGTTCAGTGATGGATGGTCAGACAGTCTGTGGTGTTAGCTGAAGCAGGGAGACAGGAAGTAGTAACCCTTAGATGTCTGCAATGCTAGAGTGGGAGTTATTTTGTTGTGATTGTCATAGTGTCAGTAATACAGTTTTGTCATTAAGGCATGCCCACAGAAGTGAGTCTCAGAGATTTGCGGAGACCTGCCCTGGCCAGGTGAGCATTCGACTTTCTTTGGGAGTCTGAGCGGTCTCATATGACTGTAAGAACTAGTCGAGTCTGAAAGAGAGCGACTTGGAGAGTCAGTCTGAGGACAGTGACCTGAGAGTCAGTCTAGTCAGGCAGTGATCCAGTGTAGAGTCCCTTGTGGACTTGCAGGGTCAGTCTGAGGGCAGTGATTTAGTCTAGCATCAGTCCAGTCAGGCAGTGACTTAGTCTTGGGTCCTTTGTGGAAGACTCAGGTGTCTAGTTTCTTTGGGGTCAGTAAATCGAGGTGTCGGCATCCGTTGTGAAACCCACTTGAGTCTGTGGGGACAGGTTCCTTTGACAGTTTTGTGGTTATGGACACTTATGATGAGTAGTGAATTGGAATTGAGCCAAGTGCATTGCAGGCAAGAAGGAAGATTGTTTTTCACATGAGGGGAAAAGAAATGAAAAGTAATATTGAAGGTTTGAAGGTTTTGGGATGTGTCAGATGATCTGATGATTGTACAAGTGAGAAAACTTGATCAGATTTGCAAACAGACACTTAGAGCCTCTGACTTTGACGGAGGGACCAGGACAGAGTGACAGGAATTCTTTCAGAGTGCCCGTTGAAGAAAGAGACAGGCGATAAGGGACATTTCAAAACTTTTGATGTGGAAAGAATTTGAGAAAAAGAGATTTAATTATATTTTCCTTGGAGTGAAAGATGGCCCCTAAAATGCAGACTCCATCCCCTATATCTGGTGGTTAGAGAAGATGACACGCTCTACCATCCTTCAGTGGCGGCCATCTTAAGTTATATTCCCTTCAAGTCCCTGAAAGTTGATTGCCTATGACTCTACTCTGTGGGGCTTTCTTGTAGGATAGCAGCTGAGCATGCTTGAAGTGTCCTGGCAGACGTTTGAAAACAAACGCCGGCTGGTGATATTTCACCATTTCGGGTGTCTGCTAAGGGTCTTGGAGTGTGGGACGTTGTTTGGGTATTATTAAAACATATTTGATCCCGACAATTAGAGAAAAATTACTATAAAAAGTGTTGCAATGCGTCTGGTACCTGCTTTCTGGCGTTTAAGGGGTTAACGAGAGGGAGATCTCTCGTAGCTGTGTTTTGCTGTGTATAGAACTGACATGAAAGTGGCCTTCAAGTATAGATAACACAGGATTTCTCCCTATTGAGAAGTTGAAGTCTGGCCAGAACTTTATAGAGAGCACAGAACACTGGACTGGAGATGTTGAAGGGAGAATCCTATATATCTAGATGTTTCACAGACCACGCCAAAGTGAGACTGGTGGGACAAAGTGAGACAAAGTGGGCGTTGCGGGGAGGCGACATTACTGTAGTGAGTGACGGAGACGGCCCCAACAGGGCAGGACAAGGGGGGGTGGTTACAGACAAGGATGTCAGCGAGAACAGTCCCCCTTCTGAACAGCCCCCCCAAACAGAGTTATCACCTTTCATTGTAGAACTCTCCCCTGCTAGCCCGATGATGATTTTAACCTATTCCCAGTCAAGAAAAGACCCAGAAAGAGCAGTCGGATACATGTAGGATGGTCCATGATCTCCAAGTTGCCAATGAGTGTACTGAAGCCCAGTGGTCCCCAACCTAAACTGGCAGCAGTCCCCGAGAGTGACATATTATTCACTGTTATTGATTTGGCAAATGTTCTCCTCTCTGTGCCCCTACATGAAGATTGCCAGTACCTATTTGCCTTTACCAGTTCAGTATACCTGGTGAAGATTCCCACAAGGGGGTAAAACTCACCCAGCCAATACCCCACGGCCCTACAGGGAGAGGGAGTAGACTGGCAGACTAGCCCCTAACTGGATGTTCTCCTTTTCAGTATGCGGAGGACCTACTGTTTTTGTTTGCCAGGATGCATTTATTGACTTTATGTGTTTTCTGTTCCAGAAGGGTTGCAAAGTTTCCAGAGACAAACTGCAAGGAGAACTGCCAGGAGAAGGTGGTCTTCCTAGGCCACTGCCTCTCAGCCACAGGCAGACACCTGACAGAGGAAAGAAAGCTGGCAGTCCAGAATGTGCCCCTGCCCTGAAGCCCTAAGCCTCTTTACATGTTTCTAGGACTGGCCAGCTCCAACAGGCCTATGATAAGGTCTACTGCCTCCAGCCTTTTGCTGCCCCTTTCTGATTGAATTGCCTCGTCCCCATTTGCCATTAGTCAGGAGGCAATTGATGCATTCTATAGCCTTAAGCTGGCAAATCCTGTCTGCCCCTGCCCTAGGCACATTCCACTGAACCAGACCTTTTATTTTATTTTGCACCGAGTATCTAGGCCACAGGTGTCTATCCCAGGAACGTGGTGGCCTCCCCAGTGGCCCACTATTTGGCCTGGTTAGACTCAGTCGTGAGGGGAGCTCCTCGGGTGTCAGTAGCTGCAGCCAGCAATCTGCTCAGCAAGGCCAGTGAGTTGATGCTAGACCCTAGATCACTCACTGCAAACCCCACATACCTTGCACAGTGTCCTCACCCAAGTACAGCCCAAGCATCTGAGCAAAGGCCAGACAGCTCAGACTCCAGTGTGCACTCCCAGAGCATCACACTGACAAGGTGCACAGCTCTGAATCCTGCCTTTCTGTCACCAGTCTTCAAGGATTTAGAGAGGGGTGGAGAGAAGGGTGATTAACCCAGATGTTGAGTTTTTTTCTCATAGATGGCTCCAGGTCTGAAGGAGAAGACAGACGGTTCTACACTGGATATACACTGGTCAGTGGTGCACATGAGGTAGTACAAGCAGAACCACTCCCTCCAAACAGGTCAGCGCAGGAGGTGAAGTGACGGCACTCAGGGAAGCACTACAGCTGGTGGAAGGTAAAAGGGCAAACATCTATACTCAAGGTATAGTTCTGGGTTCTAGACACGACTATGAACCCATATGGAAGGCTAGAGATTTCCTCACCTCTGCAGGGACCCCCTTTAAGCATGGCACACTGATTAAAGAGCTCATGGATGCTCTCTTACTCCCAAAAGAGGTGGGGATAGTAAAAGTAAAAGCACGAACAATTTTGTAACTCCACAAGCCAAGGGCAAGTATGTGGCTGACGGGATGGCAAAGGCAGCTGCACAGATGGAACGCAGAGACTGTCCTGAAGTCTCAGCGGTGAGTTCTGAGCTAAAAGTTTGATCCACAGGTGCTCCAGTCCCTGGTGGCCCGAGAGTTATCAGAAGTGAAGGAAGTGTGGAGGAAAGCTGGAGCCCAGATGCCGATGGGATCTGGATGCTGGGAGAGAGGGTGTGCCTGCCCAGAGCCCTGCACCCGACAGTAAGTCAAGTAGCCTAGGGACACACACACACATATCCAAAATGGCCATGCTAGCGCTCATAAACCACCAGTGGTTTGCCCGGGCATTACTACCCCTGTAGACTAGTGAAAACCTTTATAGTCTGTGCTCACCACAACCCGGGTAAGGTGGTAAAGACCCCACAGAAGGTGACACCCAAGCTGCTGTATCCCTTCCAAAGACTGCAGATGGATTTTATCCAGCTACCAAAAAGTGGTACGTAGGAATACGTGCTTGTGTGCATTGATCTCTTTCCAGGATGACCAGAAGCTTCTCCCATGTTCAAGGCTACTGCCAGAGCTGCAGCCAAGAAGTTGATGAGTGAGATTTTTCTGCAGGTTTGGACTTCCAGAGACCATACAGTTCGGTTGCAGAACCCACTTCACTGGACAGGTAAAGACTGAAATCTTGTCCCTCCTGGGTGTAGAACAGGCAAGTGCTTTCCTGCTGCCCACCATTCAGTTGGGACCACCCCCAACAGAAAGATGGGATTGTCCCTCTTTGAAGTACTTTTTAGCTGTGCACCCAGACTAGGCCCCTACTTTCTATAGCTGATGGCAGGAAACAAGTCACACAGTTGAGCCAGGCCTTGGAAAAGGTCGGCAAAAGTGTTTCTGATTCCTTTTTCAGATCCAGACATAGACCTCAGGACACATAACCTGAAGCCTGGAGACGACGTGGTGGTAAAGAGACACCAGAGAAAGAGAGTCTGGAGCATCGCTACGATGGTGCTTTTCAAGTCCTGCTGACCAGTGCCACGTCTGTGAAGCTAGAGTTAAGTCAGCATGCTTCCACGCTTTCTATTGCAAACTTACTTATTCTTCTTGCTAGCTGGTCTCTTCTGACTGACTGTATTCTCAGGGACACCCCAACCATGACTATCACTGTATCCATAGGGCTGACCACGATGCCACCAGGGTAGGAGACTTTATCTACGGTTGGCGCAGGCAATGATCTTCTTTAACATTGACAGCACAGAGATTTGTGAATTATATCCAAGATGCTTTTCAGAACCGCATGGCTTTGGACATGACCCTTGCTGAGAAGAGAGGAGTCTGTAAGATGGTGGGAGTGGCTTGACGCATATAGATCCCAGATGATATCGCCCCTATGGATCCATTACCCATGCTCTTGGAAGGATTGGAGAACTGTCCAGGGAACTCAAGAAAAAACTCTGGAGTGGACACTTTGTCCTTCACTTTGTAGTTGGGGGATTGGAAGGGTTTGCTTTGTGGGGGTGATATTGGGGATTGTGATTTTGCTCTTGTCGCTTGACAAGGACTCACCTTACAAAAGTCAAGAGGGCTGTTGGGGCCCTGCATAAAAATCCCTATCACGCATGAAGTATAGTACAGCTGCAGCACAAAATGGTCACGTGCGACACAAATGTGGCGTGGACACTTCTAAAATACCTCTGCAAGAAGTTTGCATCTAAAAGACAGAAAACTGGTGCACATCCCTTAGTAAAGGTGCCCCTTTTTCAACCTTATGTACCATAAGTTGGTTAAACTTCACTAATCAACAACAATCCATCGTACACATAGCATATAAATATGGGTGTCGGCAGTGCCTCCCTAAGGAGAACTCTGACTTCCTGACCCTGGTCACAAGACCCTGGTCACAAGAGGGAAGAGAAGGGAATTGTTTTAGCTGAGTGAGAAGCTAAAACAATTCCCTACTCTTCACTCTTCCCTATTTTTCCTACAATTCCCTCGGGAATCTGTTCCTTCTGGAATAGATTTACCATTTTTGGCATTAAGGCGTTTGCCTTTCAAGGTAGCAAAAAGAGGCATTGTTTTTCTTGTGGCATCCTAGAAAATTTTTTTACATATTTGCCAAAATCCCTTTGTGAAGCATAAATGGCTATAAATCTTCACAAGACAGTCTTAATTGGCAAGGTCTCCATAAGGAGAACTCTTATTTCCTGCCCCTAGTCAACAGCCTCAGCAAAACCATTTTCTAACACTTTGCTGAAGAGACGCAACCACATTGGTACAGTGCTGTCTACAGTTGTGAATCTGTTCCTTCTTTGAGACATTCTTTTTTGGGCTATTCTAGAGTAAGGAGCATGTTGCTTTACGTGTTTGCCCCTATTCATGCTTTACGTAGTACAGTATTATATTGTGTTTCCAGTATCTACATTCCTTTTGATTCCTCTCTCCTGTTTTCAAGTCAAACAGCAAGTGATAATTTAGTAACTTTGAAGGCAACGGACCAATCCCTCTAAGCAAACATGAAGCAGGATCAATCTCATGGTTCATGCATCAAGCAGTTTTATTATCAGTTAGGCAGGAAACATTCTCCATAGAGTCTGGCAATCCCTCACAATGTAAAAGCAGATGAAAAACAGACAAAATACAAAAATGTTAGGATTTTTTCTAGTATAATAGCAACATAGTAGAGAAGTGGCTTAAGAGCCCAAGCAGTGGTGGAAGATGCTCAAACTTTGATTCTGTCATCTTTGTTCATTAAAGCAGAAGCATTAGGCATTTTAGGAAAGTTTCAGATGTGGGGTAGCTTTTCCAATAACATGCTGATGGGCCATGTTTGTTCCTGGGCTGGGTCTCATTTAAGCCCATCCTAAAGTATACAGCTTAGTGCTTTGTTTTAATAGAACAAGACCACAGAATCTACAAAGAGCACAGCTGGCATATTTTATCTAATTCTTTGAGTGAGAATAGCCTTCCTTAATGTCTTCCACAATAGTTCTTGGTTTTCCACTGCCACCCATTCCTCCTGAGCCTCCTGAGCCTCCTGAGCCGGCCATGCCGCCCATGTTGCTTGAGCCACCTGATCCACTGGAGATTGTGTCTCTGTTGTTTTTGTACCATGAGCCCTTACTGGAAAAGAAAATGTAGATACTTAGTATAATTAAGTAGAATAATACATACTGTAGAAAATGTACATTTCATCCGTTGACTGCGCATAGTCGCATAGGGGACATTTTATACACATTATTAGCTCATTTTAGCTTCACATAGGGAAGTCGAAGATGCAATTTTACATCTGGCACTTCCTGCTTACTGCATGAGTGCTGAGGGAGCAGGGGAGAGGGTGCCACAGTGTAACAGTGTATAACTTATTAGCATAATTTTAAAGGGAACCTGTCTTCAGTAATTTAATTTTTACATGATGACTAGCTTAAATAGTGTATGGCTTGTTGATTTATAATATGCATTTGTGACATCTGAATAATTCAATTGCTTTTTAATAATTTCTTTAAGATTACTTGGTTGGCATTTTCTGGAGCGTGGTGAGTCCTGGTGGGGGCGGAGGGGCAGTTCAAGTTTAAATTTAGGTTTTAGAAGAAAGGAGGCCATTGATATGCTAATGAGTCTGAAGGGCTCTGGGGAGTGTTACCAGGGCCCAAAGGGGATGCAGATTCACAGGCTGTTACACTGTCTGACCCTCTCCCTCTTATCCATCAGCACTTTCCCCCTCCTTCTGCCTGATGTAATCTCACAGCAGCAGATGAAGTTTTAGCACACAGCGGAAGGGAGAAGTTCTACTGCATATTGAAACAGCTTGCTAACAAGTAGCCTTAAGAGCTCTGGTAAAAAAAAACCCAGAGCTCCTATGGCTCATTAATTAATTCATTTTAAAGTTGATTATAGAAAGAAGGAGGTCATGGTTTATCAGTTCCCCTGCTTTATCATGCTTGATTTTAATGGTAGATTTCCTTTAAGTTTTTTGACCAATTCTTGATCACACCAGTGTAGAAAGACCACAGGAGCCTCTTAAATGGACTTTGCTATGCTGGACCTTTAAGGCCCATTTTTGTGTTGTTGCCTTTACCCACTGAAGTATCCTCTGTTACTTGCTTTACCCTGGTCATCCCCTGGATTTTTAACAGGAATTAATTTAATGCAGAAGTTGCCCTGTGGTTCCCTTACAGCTTACAGCAGGAAACTGGCAGTTCAAGCAGTTGTATACCCTCACTCATCATCCAGGAGGTTTTATGATGCAACTTTTGCTATTGGTCAACTTGTAGGATGTGACTATGCTCCTCCTCTAGGTTCCAACACAAAATCTGCCGGATGAGTCCACCATATATCGTATGTCATTTAAAACACTAGTGTTCATGCATGGCTTTTGACTCTATCAGGCACTAGGTGTGACTGGTGCTTCTGTACCTTCTATAGCCATGCCTAAAGCCAGAAGCAAGATGGTAAAAGATTTAGACTATGTTATTTTCATTGTAAATTGCAAAACAACTCCTATTCCTTAGGCTCTAGCACTACCTTCTTCATATCTGAAATCAGAACTTAAGGTATCAGAACAGGTCCCCCCAAACCTAGATCGAAGCTCAGCCTATTCCCACCAACTGTCAAAAATTTCTTTACCAAATCACTACGTCCATTATAGATCTAAATGTATAAAAGACTATGGCTTAGCTTAATGATGGCTAAACCAACACTACACTAAAGGACATTTACGTGTGCCATGTGCAGAGTGGGTGAGCTCTTTTATACACTTCTGAGACCAAACCTGAATTCTTATTCTCTCCTTCTCTCTTAAGCCTTCTCCATATATAAATAATGGCTTAATAATGCAGAACTGGCTTTCCATACTTAGACCTAAGTTAAAGATTCCAGCTACATTCCCAATATGTTTGCCTTCCAAATCAATGTGGCAGGACATCTACATCCCTTAGTGATGCAAATGTATGAAAGTCTTTGGCTCCAGACTACACTAAAAAATAATTGCTTCCTATAATGTGCAGTGAGGGTGAGCTCATCTATATACCTCTATATAATTCCAATCTTGTATAGTTACCAGTATATATAATCATTACAATATAATATGCAATTCAGTAATGTTCTATTGGTTAAATACATACTTAATGTCTTCTCCTTCGAGCAGGCTTCTGTATGTTGTTATCTCTCTTTCCAGATGGATCTTTATATCCATGAGATTTTTGTATTCAAAGTTTTGTCTTTCCATATCAGACCTCAGATCAGACAGTTGCTGCTCAAGATTTGTTATCATATCTTGAATCTGGGCAAGTTGGGATCCATATCGAGACTCAGTCTCAGCCAATGTGCTTTCCAGGGCCCCTCTCTTATTATATAAGAAAGAAAAGATAGGTGAGCAAACAGTACAAAATGCCTTATGTTATCTCAATGAGAGATATGTTATCATGTATCCCATGATTTCACAAGCGTTACATGTAGACCAGCAAACTAGAAACCATCAGAGTATAAACACATGGCCAACTGGACTCACCATGTTGCTTTGAGTTTGAAGGTCTATTTCCAACTTTTGAGATGTTTGCCTGAGTTCAATTATTTCTGTGTTGTGTGTCTGAAGTTGTTGGGCGCTGCTTGTCATTTGCTGATTCAACTCTTCGCTCTATGATACAAGAATATCATCACCATCTTGCAGTTCGGAATTAACCTTAACTTTTAGTGTCCCTGCAATGCCTTACCTTTTCATTGTACCACTGTTCAACTTCTTGTGCTTTGTTAGCAATTATAGTGTCATACTGATCCCTTATCTCTGATATTACTTTGGTTAGGTCCACGGCAGGAGCTGCATTTACTTCTACATTGACTCTTGCACCCAGTTGTGTACGAAGGTGGCTGACCTCCTGCAAGAGAGTAGGAAATAATTAAGAAACTTTGGATTTATGTTAGGATTTTCCATTTTTTTATGCCTATTATATCTATAGATTGTAAACATCAGATTTATTGTTGAAAAATGTTCTTCTATTCTTTTTACCTCTTCATGGTTTTTCTTTAAGATAGTCATCTCTTCATTCAGAGTTTGGAGATGCATTTCCAGATCTTGTTTAGACAGATGAAGTTCATCAAGGACACGACGTAGTCCATTGATATCACACTCCACACTTGCGCGGAGAGCTGCTTCATTTTCATACCTAGAATATAATACAATCTAAGTATTGTCACAGTCCATTGACTAAATGTTAGCATAATAGAGAATGTATAAGGCATATTACGATCCTGCCTGGAAATATTGTATCAGCACCTGCCAAAAACTGAGTCATAGGTTATAAGCAAAACTCATACCTGTTGGGTTGATTGTTAGATCAAAATGATTTACCCAGGAAGTTGTAGAACTGGACATACAAATCAATTTTAAAACAAAGCATGTACTGCAATATATGAAAGTTTCAGAACCTACTTGGTCCTGAAGTCATCTGCAGCCAGCCGAGCATTATCAATCTGAAGCAGGATGTTGGCATTGTTGGTGCTTGCTTGAAGTATCTGAAAGATGTTTGAGAAACATTACAAAGCTGAAAAGGGTCTGGCTCATAATGAATAAACCAAAGCATATGATCAATGTATAAGGACATTAATGAAACGTTTACATTGAATTACTTGCTATTATAATATTCAAATGTATATTCACATATATTAAATATATGATCCATAATTATACCTTATTTTTTAATTCCTCAATAGTCCTGAAGAAGGGATGGAAATCAGGAGATGAATATGGAACCTGCTGGTCATAGAATTCTCGTATTTTCATGTCTAGTTCCTTATTTTCATGTTCCAAAGAGCGAACTTTGTCTAAGTAGTTTGCCAGTCGATCATTCAGTATCTGCATGGTTTCTTTCTCATTGATAATATTTTCTCCTCCAGATACGTAGAGACCAGATTGGCCACCACCAAGGCCAAATCCGGATCCAAAGCCTCCAGCACTACCTCCTCCATATCCAGATCCAAATCCTCCAGCACTACCTCCTCCAAATCCAAATCCAGAGCTGAAGCCTCCAGCACTGCCACCACCATAACCTAGGCCTAAGCTAATACTTCCAGTGGAACACCCGCCTCTCCCTACCTGACCACCATGCATGCTTGGTGATCGGTAAGATCCACTTGATACACGGGTAACACCAGAACTTCCACCTCCTAATCCCCTTACAGATCGAGATGAAGAAGATCTGTGGCTTTGCTTGACACTCATGATGGCTTCAATCTACAAATGCAGTAATGGCAATTGCTTCCTGGAATGTGCCAATGTGTGAGAGCCCTATTATATACCTCTATGTAGGGTGTTGCCCACTATGGCTTTTGTTTCCCAAGGGAACATGTCACATCAGGTTTGTGCAATGATCATGAAAAAAATGTGCCCATAAAATGCTTTATTTGGGGTTCCAGCTTGAATTTCTGAAGATACCATATTATTTTTCCTATAAAACAGCTGAATGCCACACCTTACCAAGAAATAACATTTTATGATGAACTGCAGCAGAACATCTATACACAGAAAATGTTTAACTTGGAATACAGGACCATGTGCAATATAATTATAATGGGATGCTACCCATTCATTATTTGTCTCCATGCTCTGAAATTACACATACTGAAAACCTTAGAGGTTCTTAAATGCCAAACAGGAAACCTGCTTACAGTAGCAAAATATTTTAGTATTGATATCACCGATACTGTTTTGTCTAGGATAAGTAGTTAGGGAAGTAGTCCGTCTTTCTTTAAGCCCAAGATATAGCCCAACATGGGATTCAGGTACATTTTCAGTTTCTTCTGAGTAAAGATGTTTGACTTCAAGGGATTTAAATAGAACCTGTCATGAGGATTTGGGATCACAATGTTTTACGTTTATATTATACACAAAACAACTTTGAATGTTGCATTTGTAATGTTTCTGCTTTAATAGCCTATTCAGAAAACTGGGCATTATCCAGGACACTTCGGCATATGGCAGAGCGAGGGAGCAATAAGTTCCCTGCTTTACCATTGAACCATGTGTCTACACAGGACGTTGGTGTCTTTGCGCTGGCAGCACAGTGTGCGACGTCACTGTGCCACCAGCAGCAGGAGGCCGATGTCCTGTCTATTAGTATGCTGACACCTTAAGAAAAAAGGAGGTCAGCACGCATGGGTGCAATTTTATTATTTTCTGGAAGCTCCCAAATATGTATCACTGGGGGTGGGGGCCATGTTTATATGTTTTACTGGGGGGGTGGGGGCCATGTGTATATGCGTTACTGGAGGTGGGGGCCATGTATATATCTGTGACTGGGGGTGTGGGCCATGTGTATATCTGTGGCTGGGGGTGTGGGCCATGTGTATATCTGTGATTGGGGGTGGGGGCCATGTATATATCTATGAGTGGGAGTGGGGGTCATGTGAATATGTTTGTTACCAGGGATGGATTTCAGGTATATATATTAATCACAGGGGGCTATAAAGATTAGTTACCCGGGGGTCTGTATATAATTATTCCAGTTCGGGGGGGTTGTATGTAGTTATTACTGGGGGTATATATTTTGGGGGGCTGGTTCATTAAATGTTCATTGCACCTTCCCGTATTATGTGTTGCGAAGACCCTTTACCACTAAGTGACCAAGTCATTTTTGGGATTTCTTTTTTAGTTCACATACAAAGAAACATTTTTTTTTTTTTCATTTTTTCATCAGTGTAGCTGTTGTCTATGGTCAGATTCAATCCCAATAAAAGTACACGACAGCAATGCTAACCACAGACACAGACATTTTTATTATTCTTACAGCAATTAACTGGTTAACCAAAATGCCCAATAAAAGTACAAGCAATAATTTTTCATCCCAAGAAGCGGAATTATTTTTTATGAAAATTATGTGCTTACATTATGATGAATTTTTTATGAGCTTTGACATATGTTACCACTAGTCTCATTTATAGGCTTCACTCTAAAATTAGTGCCTATTATTTTAGGTGTAAAGAGGATGACAGATAGAAATAGAACAATTATTTTATTTTATATGGTGTCCTGCTTTAATGACCCTTTCTGAACAGGATACTTAACCCGTTTCATTTGTTGCTCCCTTTTTTTTAATAATCCGACGTTTTATTTTTCAGTGTAGAGAGCATTATAAGGGCTTGTTTCCTGCTTAACAAAATGTACTTCCTATTGTACTTCCTATTGGCAGTATTTCATTTTCTATGCCATGTACTGGGAAGCAGTAAAATATTCTGTTGTTTCTGTGCTCTGTTTTTACGGCTTTCAATGTGCACTTCAAATGACAAATAATTCTTTGGATTTTGGATCAGTGCGATTACGGAGATGCCAGATTTATATAGGTTTTATCAGCTTTTAATAAGTTTTAAAAAAAAAATTTCATTCAAATTTGACGCTAACATCTTTTTCATACTCTGGCGTATGTGGCTGTGTAAGGTGTCATTTTTGGCAGACGGTGATGACATTTAAATTGTTACCATTTGGAACAGTTTAATCACTTTTTAAAAATTTTTTGGTGAGTTGCAACATGACAGAAAAGTGCCATTTCGGACATTTGGGCGCTATTTTCCGTTACTGGGTTCACAGCCGGAATTACCGTTTGTATATATTGATATAACACAACTTTTAATATGCTACAATACCCAACATCTTTAGTGATTCGTCATCTTTAGCAATTTCGTCGGGTTTCCCAAATTTTTCTGATTTGAGCCGAATTGCCCCGGTATTTTGGCGCACGCGATTGGATTGTGGCGCATCCGCGCCGGCTTTCACGCTACAGAAATGGGGGGGGGCGTGCCCGTCGGAAAACACAACGGATTTGGAAAAAAACGCGGGAATAGCACTCACATACACCGTGACGGAGAAGGTGAACTCCGCTAGACTTCAGCGCAGCAGCGACACCTACTGGACATTGGGCGCACAACCTTAGTGAATCCCGGCAGAACCCGAATCAGCAACGGAGAACGCACTGCGGGAACGCGACGGAACCGGGTAAGTAAACTATTAAATCTGTTACAATGTGCTACTGGCACATTAGTGTTAATGCTGCATGTTGCAGCAAACACACAGTCCTTAAGGAGAGGGCTCAGTCTGTGGGCCCTTTACATACCTCTTACATTCTTACTATTATGTTGGTTTGTGGCAAGGGGTTAAAGCAAGTATTACTGGAAAAAGGAGAAAATAACTATATATACAGTATATTTTATCATCCTCATGTTTGAACCTGAGGGACCCAGATTATGGGGGAGAAGACACAGATGGATGTCCTCATCCTCGTTTCTTGTTCTTCATAGGCGCGTCCATATTAGTACACAGATGGAATTTTACTAAGAACCTCATTGCAGTAATGGGTGACACATAGATCTCCTTGTTATCCAGTACACAAAATATGTCACGGATACATTCATGGCACACCCCACATGGGAAACTTTATCTTTGGCTGGAGAGTCCCTTATTAAATGGTAAACTGTTGTTGCAACTTCTCTTAGGTTCCAAAAAGTTTTTGCATTGTTCCTGGTTCTCAGACACGGTTCTTTTTATGTAATCTGGTAAGGACCCACCTGGAATTTTCTAAAAAAAATTCAGTATGTCGGCTATTGGTCGTGTTTATTAACTTGGTTTTTTGTACATCTGCAAAGGGGTTTCACTTCTCTTCATGACATAAACTTGTACATGAAGTCTTATTGATATGTTGAAATTTCTTTCTCCTTTATAACAAAACAGTTATTAGATTTGCAGTTAGCCATTACTGTGACTAAAGAAGCAACTATATATACTGGCCGTTCCCTGGTTACATGCTAGATAGGTTCCTTAGTGCCATATTTTTCGGACTATAAGGCGCACAAAAAATCCTTTGATTTTCTCAGAAATCAAAGGTGCGCCTTATAGTCCAGTGCGCCTTATATATGAACTGTACTTACTTACTTACTGCTGCCTTGAACTATGCACATGTCTGCCACCTGCTGGTCATTCATCCTTATAATCAGGTGCGCCTTATAATCCGGTATGCCTTATATATGAACCGAGACTTTTTAGCAGGCATTTATTGATGGTGCGCCTTATAATCCGGTGTACCTTATAGTCCGAAAAATATGGTAATCCCGGGAGAAGTTGCTGACTCGTAATCGACTCTAGAGTCTTAGGGCTCGATCAGAGAGTCAGTTGGTAGAGGACAGACAGTGGGAGATGGAAACCCTAGTGTAAATTGTATAAACCATATGAAGCCAAAATGAGCTGGAAATTCAGAACTCTCACTTTGCGTCTTAATATTTTGGACATAGAATATGTCAGAACTTGCAAATTTTATAATTATAACTTTAGACAAATCTTTTTTGTCCCTGTGACAATGATTATCAAAATTTTGAGCTGTCATGGGAACAAGGATAATCAATAAAACTTCATTACAGACACCTTAAAGCTAATCATTGCAGTCTGGGACTAAAGTAAAGCATCCAGAGACCTTCACCAGAGGTCACAGTGCGCAGTCTGTAAGTCGGGTGTCCTTAAGTCCGGGACCATCTGTATATAGTGTCTGAGATTTTTTACTTACACATCTTCTTGTTATGACCATCCTGATGTGGGTCAAAGGACTTAAAATTGAAGGAGAAAAGGCCATTAATCGATTTCCAGGACATAAGAGAGCGACGCTCACTCCACCCAGGCAGTATATAGTTTATAGTCAGAGATCTGTCTGTGCACACCTCAGCATTTGATTTTTGGAATAATAATAATTCATGTGACTAATATAGAGAGTAGAAATAATTAACACATCATAGATTTTATAGAGAAATTTAATATGCAAGTGACCACCAGTGACCAGACCAGAAAATGAATATTTCTCTGTTAAAAAGTCTCATTGGACGCCCAAATCTCTGGCTATTTCGCTGTACTTATATTCTTTGTATGTTCTCCTGTTCATCTAAAATATTAAGTTAATACAGTAATCTATCTTCTCTTTTAGCATTTTAGGGATAGTGAATGTTTACTTAGCTCTCCATCTTACCTCCCTCCAAACCCATCACACATGGATAGTGTATGATAATGAATATGCCACAAATGTTTTAGAAGGAGCAATCTCGATGAAATAGAGATATGCTTAAGGCAGGGCCCATGATACTGACTTTCATAGAGCTATGTAAAGAGAATATCAGTCAAGGTCAGCTGTATGCATAACTCTTACAATGGTAAAGTGATGGTAAGTGGTGGTGGTAATGTGCGGGTAAGATGCTCTGCAGTGTGTATGATGGAGTGGCGATGATGTGGTATTGTGAAGGTGTGCACAGAAACAGTATAGATGATTTTGCAAGGTTTTTACAGTGCCTCCCCTCTACCACGACCTTCCTTCTAGGAAATGTCAGCACAGTCAGCAGCAGGAAGTTCACGTGCAGGAGCGCTGCAGACAGAGGGATCAGGAAGTTCCTGCTCTGCACCATGTGACTGCTCAGCTAAGCCACGCCCACAAGGCAGCATTTTACACTGAGCTAATGCTGGGACAAGAGCAAAAAGCTGCATAAAATTGCAAAGTAAGGGGTTAAAAGTTATCATTAACATGTTAGGATCACTAGGGGATTGAGATTTGAGAATGTCCCTTTGTCAGCAAACACCTTTAAGTTGTTAAAAATATGAATGGATGTATTCAACCCCACACAGTGCCCTTTTAACAGTGTCAGCTGCATTACAGGGCTCCTCCTTGCAGTACCTGCTACCTAATGTGCTCTATGCAATAGACTTCTGAGAGTATTGCAAGTGGCAGATGCTCATACAATCTGCTCTGTTCATAATGTTTCCAGACCCGGCCTACATTGCCAGCAGCGGCATCCAGCCCTGTAGACTGAAACTTGCATCACCAATGGCCTCCAGCTCTGACGCCTAAATTTGACAGCGGCACATAGTAGATCGGCCGCTATCATCCTGTACTCCAAAGCATCCTGTACCATCACCTTCCCCCCCCCCCCCAGTGAAAATCTATCTTTACCAGAACCTGGAACCCAATGGTTCACGCTCCCACAATCTTGTCCAATGGCGCCAGGGACTTATCCTACATCACCTCCCAATAGCTCCACATGTCCTCCCACATCAGTGGCACCACTCATGGAAGTATCTGCTCCCCAGGCACGCAGCAGTGCCCAATGACCCCACTGCATCCATCTGGCAACCAATTGTAGCAGTGTCAAGTCCCCAAAGGGCCCAATACAGAAGCACCCTGAAGCCAGCAGCCTCTAAAGCCAGGTCACAGAATGGCTAGGGTAGCCCCTCCACCTCATTATAATGATTTCAACCCCTTCCCGCCGCAGCCCCCTTCCCGCCGCAGCCCGTTTTCGTTTTTGCGTTTTCATTTTTCACTCCCAACATTCAAAAATCTGTAACTTTTTTATTTTTCCATGTACAGAGCTGTGTGATGGCTTATTTTCTGCGTAACAAATTGCACTTCAAAATGGTTGTATTTAATATTCCATGCCGTATACTGGGAAGTGGTAAAAATTTCCAAATGTATAACTGTGATCATGAATGGAGGTGTTGCTGTTGTCGTTGTGACAAAGTCAATTTCCCCTATGGGGACAATAAAGTATTCTATTTAGAGATGAGCGAACATGCTCGTCCGAGCTTGATGCTCGGTCGAGCATTAGGGTACTCGAAACTGCTCGTTGCTCGGACGAATACTTCGCCCGCTCGAGAAAATGGCAGCTCCCGCCGTTTTGCTTTTTGGCGGCCAGAAACAGAGCCAATCACAAGCCAGGAGACTCTGCACTCCACCCAGCATGACGTGGTACCCTTACACGTCGATAGCAGTGGTTGGCTGGCCAGATCAGGTGACCCTGGGATAGACTAGCCGCTGCCCGCGCTGCTCGGATCATTCTGTGTCTGGATGCCGCTAGGGAGAGAGCTGCTGCTGGTCAGGGAAAGCGTTAGGGTGTTCTATTAGCTTACTGTTAGGCAGGAGTGATTCTCAAGAACCCAACAGCCCTTCTTAGGGCTTAACATAACGTTCTACTTTTTTATTTTAATTTTGCATCTAGTACCAATTTTGTGTTTTTTAGGAATTAGCAAGGGGGAGCTTGCGTACCGAGTTGTGTTTACTCTTAGTGGCACACGAATATCCAAGCAAAGACCGGTGGAAATTTAGTTAGGGGTTGGATTTTCAATTAGCACTAACTCATTGTCCATCATCTCGGCATAGTAGTGTGCTTTGTATACTGGCTGAAAAATAAGCCATAGGAGAATAAAAGAGCTTTACTTACGCATACCGTAGCGTTCTATATATTCTGATTTCTTCGGTTGATGCTGCTGTGGCTTCACGTTTCTGCAGTTCATGTACTAGGCCAATTCTGACAATTGTAGTGAGACTTGCGACCCTGTCTGGTTCTGCGCTTAGAGTGAGCGCACATATCCATAGCAAGACCGAAGGTGAAAATTTAGTAGGGGGTTGGGATTTCCAATTATAGCATAATCGTGTCATCTCACGTGGCATAGTAGTGTGCTTTGATACTTGCTCTAGAAATAGCCATAGGAGAATACAAGAGCTACTTACGCATACAGTAGGAGCGTCTATATATTTGATTCTGGTTGATCTGCTGGTGGCTGTCGTCTTCTTGCAGGTCATGTACTGGCCAATTTTGTCCTGAGCATTTGTAGTGAGACTTGCTGACCGCTGTGTTTGCTCTAGTGCGCACACATATCCATAGCAAAGACCGAAGTGGGAAAATTTAGTAGGGGTTGATTTCAATTAGGCACTAACTCAGTGTCTCTCATCTGGCATATAGTGTGCTTTGATACTTGGCTAGAAAATAGCCATAGGAGAATACAGAGCTTACTTACGCATACAGTAGCGTTCTATATGTTTGATTCTGGTTATATCTGCTGGTGGCTGTACGTTTCTGCAGTGCATGTACTAGCCAATTCTGAGCATTTTGTAGTGAGACTTGCACCGCTGTGTTCTGGCTTAGTGACGCACATATCCATAGCAAAGACCGAAGTGGGAAAAATTTAGTAGGGGTTGGATTTCAATTAGGCACTACTCAGTGTCATCTCATCTGGCATAGTAGTGTGCTTTGATACTGGCTAGAAAATAGCATAGGAGAAATACAAAGAGCTTACTTACGCATACAGTAGCGTTCTATATATTTGATTCTGGTTGATCTGCTGGTGGCTGTACTTTCTGCAGTGCAGTACTAGCCATTCTGAGCAATTGTAGTGAGACTTGCGACCCCGCTTGGTTCTGCGCTTAGTGACGCACATATCCATAGCAAAGACCGAAGTGGGGAAAATTAGTAGGTGGTTGGATTTCAATTAGGCATAACGCATGTCATCTCATCTGGGCATGTAGTGTGCTTTGATACTTGGCTAGAAAATAGCCATAGGAGAATACAAAGAGCTTACTTACGCTACGTTAGCGTTCTATATATTTGATTCTGGTTGATCTGCTGGTGGCTGTACTTTCTGCAGTGCATGTACTAGCCATTCGACAATTTGTAGTGAGACTTGCACCGCGTGTGTTCTGCGCTTAGTGCGCACATATCCATAGCAAAGACCGAAGTGGGAAAATTTAGTAGGGGTTTGGATTTCATTAGGCACTAACTCATTGTCTATCTCCTTGGCATAGTAGTGTGCTTTGATACTGGCTAGAAATAGCCATAGAGAAATACAAGAGCTTACTTTACGCATACAGTAGCGTTCTATATAGTTGATTTCTGGTTGATCTGCTGGTGGCTGACTTTCTGCAGTGCATGTACTACCCAATTTCTGAGCAATTTGTGTGAGACTTGCGACCGCTGTGTTTTCTGCGCTTTTGACGCACATACCATAGCAAAACCGAAGTGGGAAAATTTAGTAGGGGTTGGATTTCATTAGGCACTAACTCAGTGTCATCTCATCTGGCATAGTAGTGTGCTTTGATACTTGCTAGAAAATAGCCATGGAGAATACAAAGAGCTTACTTACGCATACAGTAGCTTCTATATATTTTGATTTCTGGTTGATCTGCGGTGGCTGAACTTTCTGGCATTGGCAATGTACTAGCCAATTATGCAATTTGTAGTGAGACTTGCGACCGCTGTGTTCTCTTCGCTTAGTGGCACATATCCATAGCAAAGAATGGAAAATTTAGTAGGGGTTGGATTTCAATTAGGCACTAACTCAGTGTCATCTCATCTGGCACTATTGTGTGCTTTGATACTTGGCTAGAAATAGCCAGGAGAATACAAAAGCTTACTTACGCATACAGTAGCGGTTCTATATTTTGATTTCTGGTTGATCTGCTGGTGGCCTGTACTTTTCTGCAGTGCATGTTACTAGCCAATTCTGAGCATTTGTAGTGAGAACTTGCGACCGCTGTGTTCTCGCCGCTTAGTGACGCACATATCCATAGCAAAGACCGAAGTGGGAAAATTTAGTAGGGGTTGGATTTCATTAGGCACTAACTCAGTGTCATCTATCTGGCAGAGTAGTGTGCTTTGAATACTTGGCTAGAAAATAGCCATAGGAGAATCCAAAAGCATTCTTACCATGTACAATGCGTACTTAATATAGTTTAGCGATTTTGGTGTGATGATATGTCTGGACTGGTTGGCTGTACTGTGATCGGATCGTTGCATGCAAAACTGAAGTGCAGTGCAATGTCAATCTATTATATGCAGACCGCTGTTTGTAGCTCAAGCACTATGAGACCTAGGCAGCAATTCGAAGACCAGCAGGAAAGACTCGGTAGTGACACATGCGCTGCACACGAATTTTATGACGAAGTGGCAAACTGGATATCGCAGAAGAACGAACCATCACCAGTCGGCATGAGTTAGCAACTATATTTGAGCTACGATAAGATGATAATAGAGAATCCATAAGAGATACAAGAGCACCGTACAGTAGCGTCATATGACCTAAAAGGGTATGCTGGAGGCGTCTTCAGTGGTACTAGCATGAGATTGGTACTAACTTCTGGGGAGCTGCAACTAGCCTAATGAATACTCGGCAAACCATGTGGGAGATGGCTTAGCAGTGTGATTAAAACGCTCAATCGAACAAGGACAAAAAAAGATCAGAAAAAAAAGACACGATTGAACAGTTGGTAGCGGGTTCGATATATAAGTATAATAGATTTCTGGTTATCTGCTTGAGTAGGAGCTGTCACTATTCTAGGTCAGTGGCTATAAACGTAACGGTAAAAAGCCAATTCTGAGCAATTTGTTAGTGAGACTAATTCGACCGTCTGTTTTTCTGTCTCTCTTAGTGACGCACATATCCATAGCAAGAGACCGAAGTGTGTTTGTTGGTTGTGTGTTCTGTTGCTGTCCTTGCGATTCCTCACACTCTAACTGGCAACCTACGTCGTAGTTAACAAGCTGCCTTTTCATCTGGTGTGTCGTGACTTGAACTTTAGCCCATGCGTCGCCTCACGCCACAAGAGCTACTTACTAGCTACGCCTGTAGGGAGAATATATCTTTGACTAAGGAGGGGGACTACATTAGATAATAGTGAACATTGCATTTGGCATATAGTGTTGAGACTGTAAGCAAATGCTGTAATGGGCAAGGGTGATTACGTAATAGCTGCTATCTAGTCATGCTCGACTGCAAGTGCGCAACTGCTGTATAATCAATATCATGGGAGCAATGAGCACAGTACGCACAGATCAGTTCTTCTACCTATTGATAGTGAGACAATAGATGCGAACGCTGTGTCTGCGTCTTAGTGACGCACCTACTCATAGCAAAGACCGAAGTGGGAAAATTAGTAGGGGTTGGATTTCATTGGCACTAACTCAGTGTATCTCATCTGGCTAGTAGTTGCTTTGATACTTGGCTAGAAATAGCCATAGGAGAATACAAAGAGCTTACTTACGCATACAGTAGGTTCTATATATTGATTTCTGGTGATCGCTGGTGGCTGTACTTCTGCAGTGCATGTACTAGCCAATTCGAGCAATTGTAGTGAGACTTGCGACCGCTGTGTTCTGCCTTAGTGACGCACTATCCATAGCAAAGACCGAAGTGGGAAAATTGTAGGGGTTGGATTTCAATTAGGCACTAACTCAGTTGTTCATCACTGGCATAGTAGTGTGCTTTTGATACTTGGCTAGAAAATAGCCATAGGAGAATACAGAGCTTACTTACGCATACAGTAGCGTTCTATATTTTGATTTCTGGTTGATCTGCTGGTGGCTGTCTTTCTGCAGTGCATGTACTAGCCATTCTGAGCATTGTAGTGAACTTTCGACCCTGTGTTCGCGCTTAGTGACGCCATATCCATAGCAAAGACCGAAGTGGGAAATTTAGTAGGGGTTTGGATTTCAATTAGGCACTAACTCAGTGTCATCTCATCGGCATAGTAGGTGCTTTGATATTACTTGGCTAGAAAATAGCCAATAGAGAATACAAAGAGCTTACTTACGAATACAGTAGCGTCTATATATTTTTTCTGGTTGATCGCTGGTGGCTGTACTTTCTCTGCAGTGCATGTAACACCAATCTGAGCAATTGTAGTGAGACTTGCGACCGCTGTGTTACTGCGCTTAGTGACGCACATATCCTAGCAAAGACCGAAGTGGGAAAATTTAGTAGGGGTTGGATTTCAATTAGGCACTAATCAGTGTCATCTCATCTGGCATAGTAGTGTGCTTGATACTTGGCTAGAAAATGCCATAGAAATACAAAGAGCTTACTTACGCATACAGTAGCGTTCTATATATTTGATTTCTGGTTGATCTGCTGGTGGCTGTACTTCTGCAGTGCATTACTAGCAATTCGAGCAATTGTAGTGAGACTTGCGACCGCTGTTTTCTGCGCTTAGTGACGCACATATCCATAGCACAGACCTAATTGGGAAAATTAGTAGGGGTTGGATTTCAATTAGGCACTAACTCAGTGTCATCTCTCTGGCATAGTAGTGTGCTTTGATACTTGGCTAGAAAAAGACCCAGCAAGGATCAGCTGTTGGTTTTAAAAACTCAAAAAACAAACAAAAAACACAAAAAACAAAAAAAAACACAAAAAACAAACAAAAAAAGTAAAAAAAAACTAAAGTTTAACTCTCTTTGAACAATGTTTAACCCGACACCCCGAGGGCTATGGGTAGAGGCAGGGCGGGGACGGGTTGTGGGGAAGTACCCAGAAACTGGGCAGGTCGGGGGGGGCGGACGGCCAGTCCATTCCTAGCGGGGTGAGACACACCTGCTGATGAGGAAGAATGGGACGCACGCAGAGCTAACACTCCTAGTTCATGTCTGAATGGTTACTGGGACTCTGCGTTGGGATTAAACGGTGAGGCCACAAACAGTGCGAACAGGTGATTTCGTGGATGTGCTGGTACAATTGCTCTGCATGAGCAATTTGTCCCTACCAGTCAGTCTTCCACGCTGTCACCACTCATGTCAACGAAAACGCCACTCCTCCCTGAAGCTCTGACTGCACTCAGCATCCTCCCCACAGAGTCGGTCTGCCCCACTCCCAGGAAAATTTGGATTTTGAACGGCAAAGGGCATACTCGGGACTGTTTTTCTGGACCCTTCCTCCACGTACACAACCACTGTCGGTTTTGCTGCTGAGCAATTTTCCGATGCCTCTATGTTTTCCAACATCAAGGGGGACACAGGGGGGGAGGGGAGGCGGTGGACGGGAGAAGGGTCACGAGTGGGGTGATGAAAGGAGGGCGTGGGGGATGCTGGAGGAACAGGCGTAAGGGGGTAGGGCAGGATAGTGGCTAAGGCAGAGGATGTCACAGGTGGGGACGGAAACGGATGTATGCAGTGGGAGGTGAGAGAAGCAGAAAGGCCGAGGGGTGATGAGAGCAGGATGGGGTATCGGATGGATTGGATGAGGTGACAGACCCAACTGGGTTGAGGCGGCCGGGTGTTGTTACACAGTCTGCTTCTGGACGGAGCTGAGAGTAGGGAGGGAGTCCTTCGACACAGACCAGGTGGAAGAAGGCAGTGGTGGGGCAGACGGAGAGGCGCAGGCCCAGCTTAGTTGCATCGCCCATAATGTGTCAACTAGTGTGAAGCTCCGGTCGTAGGTGCTCCTCGCGGCGAGGGGCTAGAGATCTTCGATATGAGACAAGTCTGGAGGTTCTTTAAGGAGCAACTACCGGATGACCGACGTGACTGTGGGGTGCAACATTTGCCAAACCAAGGCTCATCAGGGCGTTCCACCACTCCTACTAGCTTAACTACCACCAGTATCGCAGCATTGAATGGCTAACACACCCACTGTGCAACAAGCCCGTTCACTCTCCGGTCGTGCCACACCATGCCCTTACCCTGTTGAAGCGGCTAGTCAGCCCCCTGGCCAGACCCTGCCACAAAAACCCCATCTCTCCTCACATCCTCCACAGCATCCACCAGCGTTCAGCTCTCCATACCAAAGCGCTGGAGCGGGAAACGCAAATATATGTTGCAACCCACCCCTCACGGCCAAGCCTTACATGGTGCACATCTCCGATGCTTAGCCTGGAGATGCTGCCGCTATAGGTTAGTAGAGACCTGAGGGCCTTTCGAAACATCATGGCGGCGGCCGCCCCTCGGTATTGGTCCCCAGCCGCCACTACTTTTTCCCGATGGTGCCCGGTCCCCAAGCCCTTGCACAGCACGGTAGACAACATCATCCGTGCCCCCCTGACCAAGCCGGTTTTTCTGACAACGGTCCACCTGACCACGACCACTGGACGAGTGCTGCCGGGCAGGGCCACTATATATCGCTGACGGCACATTGGGTTAACTTGGTGGAGGCTAGGGACCGAGTCTGACAACTGGGCTGCTCATATACTGCGACGCCGAGGATTGCGGGCCTACCGCGGTCAGGTGTGTCAGGCCTACTATGACCTCCTCTCCTCCCACCCTCTCCACCTCCTCCTCCGAACTACCATCGTGGCACGGGCGCATCAGTCGGTAGCTCTAGGCACAGCAGCAGTGCCGTCTGCTAAGCGACAGCAGGCGGTGCTCAAACGTGCTGAGCCTAGGCGACAAAAGGCACACACCGCCCAAGAGCTATTACAGGGCCATCACGGCGGCAGCAGACACTGATCTGTGCTGGCACTCGATGAACCTCAAGGCCTGAATGGTTTGTTGTGACACCTCCGTAAACCTGTGGCGGCTAGCAACCGCAGACTGACACATGTGCCATGCCTGGCCCATGTGTTAATCTGATGTTAGCGTTTCCTCTAAGACATACCCCATCTGTCTGAATTTGCTCACGAACTGTCGCCGTATCTGTCCATTTCAGGAAGATCCAGCCCAGATGCGCCACTCTACGCGGGCAGGCGAGCGCCGCTCCAACTGCACCCTAACCGACTGTTTGTGCGACAGGCCCACGAGGTGGAATTCAACATGACCATGTTATCGAGTTTACCACAGCGCAGAGCGATTGTAGACTGCCAATGTCAACTTCCACCAGAACTGGGAGTCAGGTCAGTCGCTTACTCAAGTCTACATGAGGAGTGGACGTGGATGTCTGATATCTGTCAGGTGCTGAGTAACTTTGAGGAGTCAACACAGATGGTCAAGTGGCGATGCCGCCATCATCAGCTCACCATCCCGCTGCTTGGCCTGTTGAAAAAACTCTCTGGTCAGCATGAAGTCGGAAGCTTTGCGCTCTCACAAGAGACAGAGGAAGAATATTCCCTTGTTGATTAGCCAAGCACCCTCAGGTCTGTTTCTCAGGCATTCGGAGGAGGTGGAGGAGTGGAGGAGGGATGAGGAGGAGAAGGATGGAGAATGTTGGTGAGACACAAGAGGGCGACCATTGTTGAGTCCTTACTGTTCAGCAGTGTATGGGCAGAACGAAGAGAGTTGGAGGGAGTTGGAGAGGAGGAAATGGACAGTCAGCCAGTGAGTGGGAGTGAATTCTTCGCGTTGGTACTCTGGCGCATATGGCAGATTTCATGCTAGGCTGCCTATCCCGTGACCCTCGCGTTCAAAGAATTTATTCCAGCACCGATTACTGGGTGTTCACTCTCCTGGACCCACGGTACAAGCAAAATCTTTCCATTCCACTCTCATCCCTGCAGAGGAAGGAGTGTGAGAATGCATGAATACCAGCAGGCCCTGGTGCACAAGCATGAAACAGTATTTTCCCTTCGACAGCGCTAGCGGCAGAGTGCGTAGTTCTGAGGGACAAGTAGCGAGGGAGAGTAGGCGAGACAGGCAGCTTGTCCAGCACTGGCACAGGGTACGCTTTACAAGGCTTTTGCCAGCTTATGTCACCCCGCAAGACACGTCACCTGTCCCCAGCTCGGCAGAGTAGGCTGATCTTTATTACAGAAAGATGGTGAGGGAGTACGTACTGACCATACCATCGTCCTAAATGATCACACAGCTCCTACAACTACTGGGTTTCAAAGCTGCACATGTGGCACGAACTGGCGCTGTACTCTTGGAGTTCTTGCCTGCCCTGCCTGCTAGCGTCTTGTCCGACGGGTTTTCATGCAGCTGTGCATCACACCGATAAGCGTACACGCCTGTCGACTGACAGCTCTGACAGGCTGACGCTTATTAAAATGAATAAAGGCTGGATTTTCAGAATTTCCATTCTCCACCAGGTGAAGGAAGTCTCACCTGAATAATTCATACACTCTCCTCCTCCTCATTCTCCTTCTCCTCTCGTTGTACATAAAGCAAGGAAAATGCGACTATTTTTTGACAAGGGCCCTTGGCTCTTGCCTATGTACTTCATGCATTTAATTGTTCTGCGGGGGGCCACACCTACCCGTGTCCTCTTGTTTGAAAGCACATTTTTGTGAGTTGCCATCAGTCCACTCAAGTCTATTCCAATTTTACTGCAGCGGCCCCTACCTCTCCTCTGGTTTGAAACATTTTGCGGACTGCCAATACAGGCCCTCAATCATATTCCATTTTACATGTAGGGCCACTACCTGACCTCTTGGTTGAAAATTTTTGGGACTGCGCCACATACAGCACTCAATCTATTCCATTTTACTGCAGGGCACCTACCATGCGCCTCTAGTGTGAAACATTTTTGGATGCCACAAACAGGACCAATCTATTCCATTTACTGGAGGGCAACCTACCTGCTCCTCTGGTTGAAATGTTTGGGGGAGCAAGAGAACCACAAAATAAGAAGGCAAAGGAAGCAGAAAAAGGTACAAAGGAAGAGAAGTAGAGAAAATAAGATAACCAGGGTAAGAAAGGAAAAAAGGAGGTAAAAGAAAAGAAGAAGAGAGAGAAAAAAAAAAGAAGCCAGGAGGGAAGTGACAAAAAAAAGGCCAAGCTACGAAAAAATAAAGGCATAGGGACGGAGAAGAAAAAAAGCTTAAATATCAAAGGAGAAAGAGAGGATAAGAAGAAGACAAAAGCAACAAAAAGAGGGGGAAAAAGGAAGGAGAGCACAGCAAAGGATAAAGGAAACAGAGACGGGCAGAAGGGAAAAGGAAACACAAACGATAGAGACGGAGCGAAGGAGACAGGTCTCAGTAAAAAGAAACAAAAGCACTGAGGGAGACAAGAAAAGCGTAGCAAAAAAGGAGAAAAAAAAACCAAAGGGGAGGAAAAGGCGAACAGAAGAAGGACTGGCCACATACAGAGCACTATCCAAATTAATTGTCGCCATACAGCCGCCCCACGTGTCTCCTGGCTACCTCCAAAGTCGTCCATATGCTGCTCCATACATCTCCCTTATCAAAAAACGAGGTGTGTCATGGCAGAACTTTGGGTTGTTTTCATGGATTCCACATCCAAGTGTTACTTTGTCCCACCCTGCTGTTTATCCACAAATATGACTGCAAACTTTAACCATTTAGTGATCTATTCAGCCTTCTTGAGCATCTGTTACATTCCCCTCACATCTCCCCGGCATATCCCTAAACTTATAAAACGCTACTACCCTTGATCTTATACAAAAGGTTCTTAGAAGTGCTGTTTGGTGAGTAGCCCTAGAGACATGGCTTGAATTGGCTAAGCCTCTCCTGGCAGTGGAGCTCCACTCCCTGCGCATCATGCGCTTCTTGCTCATTGCTGTTTACATTCCCTCACCCGGCAGCTCATATCCCTAAACTTATAAGCCGACCTATACCTTGATCTATACAATAGGTCTTAGAAGTGCTGTTTGGGGGAGTATCCTAGGAGACAGGGGCTGTGAATTGGCGAAACATCGCCTGGCAGGCGGAGCGCCAGCTCCAGTGCCATCACATGCTGCTTCTTGTGCATGGCTGTTTATCATTCCCCACATCACCCCCCATATTCCCAAACTTATAAGAACGCCTACTACACTTAACTGGTGCAGGCTGGGACCCGATTGACCCTGGGGGGCTGGTCATATCTGCCGACTCGAGAAATTGCGGGGCCTACCTCCGGTCGGGCCAAAGGCACTAACTATACCTCCTCCCACCCCTACTCCACCCTCTCTCCTCCTCCGAATTCCATCCGTGGGCATGGCGCCATCAGCGGTACCTCTAGCACAGAGCAGTGCCGTCGCTAAGCGACAGCAGGCGGTGCTGAAACTGCTGAGCCGAGGCATAAAGAGCCACCTGCCCATACTCATAGTTCAGGGCGTCAGCTCAAATTTGTTAACTTGTCGCCACCCTGCGTGTAATCCCACAACATATACTTGCAAACTTTTGACCACTTAGGGATATTATTCAGCGCTTCTTTGCGCAGTCGGTCATCCCTCACCCCATAATCCAAAACTTATAATGAACGCTACTACACTGGGATCTTATACAAGTTCTTAGAATGCTGGTTTGGGGAGTGCCTAGCAGACAGGGGCTTGATTGGCAAAAGCTGCGCCTGGCTGCAGACGCCAGCTCCAGTTCCCAAGATGCCAACACATAGGTTGCCAGCACCTTGTAACTACTACTAGTTCACTGGCCCCCATACAAATAATAATAATATCTTTATCTATATTAGCGTCAAGTCATTTCTTAGCGACTATTACAAATCATAGAAACAATACAAATGTAATGTAACAGAGCACAAACATTTTATGGAACAACAGGAGTGAGGTCCTGCTCGCCGAGACCTTAACGGTTTAGTGAGATTGATGGGGTAACCGAGTGTAAAAGAATATTTAATGGTCAGCCTTCTTCTAGGGAATAGAAAAAATATATAAATGGATTGCTGTCTCCGCTTGACCCACCGCACCGTCATCTTATATACCAGGTCCAGGGTGAATGGGACTGCAGAGAAGTCTGGTGCCTGTTGGTTGCTGGATAACAGATGGGAGGACGACACAGGACGGGTTAGTAGAAGAGTTAAAACTTCATGCAGTTAATGAGTGTTATAGGCTTGCCTAAAGAAATGGGTTTTAAGAGCACGTTTGAAACTTTGGAGGTTAGGTATTAGTCTGATAGTCCAGGGCAGAGCATTCCATAGAATTGGTGCAGCTCTAGAGAAGTCTTGGAGACGCGAGTGGGAGGTCCGCACTAGGGTAGAGGTTAATCTAAGATCACTGGCGGATCTAAGAGCACGGGTTGGGCGATAGACTGAGATAAGAGAGGAGAGGTAGGGGGGTGCAGCATTATACAGAGCTTTATGGATGAGGGTTATTATTATTTTAAACTGTATTCGAAAGGAGACTGGCAGCCAGTGCAGCGACTGGCATGAACTGTAAGCATACATGGTCCCCTTATCAAACGAGCTGTGTCAGGCAGAATTTTGGGTTGTTTTCATGGCTTCCATGTTAACTTTGTCGCCACCCTGCTGTGTAATCCACAAAATATACTGGCAAACTTTTATCATGTACCGATATTATTTGAGCGCTTCTTGCTCACCTCCTTTGGTTCCTCTCTGACACCCATTGGTTTGAAGCCTGAGTCCAATTAGGGTATGTCGCCATGCCACTCTCTAGCCTGCTGCCGCTGCCTCTGCATCTGCATGCCGTCCCCTATAGTGTCAGGGTCAATTATTGGATGTTTTACATGCTATCTAGCTTCATTCTGTCACTCTGTCATGGCCATGCTGTTGCCCATAATTTCGGCATAATGGTGCGATTAAGCAACCTCAGAGGCATCCATGCATGCTGCCCCTGCTGTTTCCTGTCCATTTCCGTGGTGTTTCCATCCTTTTCTGAGGTTCCCAGGTGTTTGGCCAAGCTTCCCTGTGCAGAGCCTTGGTCCCCTTGAAAAATGCTCGAGTCTCCCATTGACTTCAATGGGGTTCGTTATTCGAGACGAGCACTCGAGCATCGGGAAAAGTTTGTCTCGAATAACTAGTACCCGAGCATTTTAGTGTTCGCTCATCTCTAATTCTATTCTATTCTATTCTAAATTGGTAAAAAACGCATTTGTGCTGTTTTCTTGTGGGCTTGGATTTTACGGATTTCACTGTGCGCCCAAAATTACATGTCTACTTTGTTCCTTGGGTCGGTACGATTACGGGGATAACAAATTTATATAGGTTTTATAATGTTTTCATACATTTAAAAAAAATTAAAACCTCCTGTTTAATGACATTTACAATGTTATCATTTTTAGGACTGTACGACCTTTTAATCACTTTTTATAGAATTTTTAATTTTGTTTTAAATGGCAAAAAAGTGCCATTTTCGACTTTGGGTCTTCGTGAGATGGGCGCCGCCATCTTTTTTAAGCAGCTTTGCCAGCGGCAATCAGCAGGAAAACCGATTGCGGGTGTTACCGGAAAGCCTTTGCTGCAATATGCAGCAAAGACTTACCGGCTATGGAGAGGGCTCGGCCCGCGAGCCCTCTCCATGCACCGGGACGCGGCATGTGACGTACTATTACGTCACATGTCGGGAAAAAATTCCATTTTAGAAGGAAGGAAGCCATGGATAACAAATATAAGAATATTACCACAGTCACAGAGCCTAGATCTATGAATAGGTGTCCCTGGTTTGTCGTGATAGATTTTAATGATGATTTCTAACAGTATATGGTGTCTCATGCCTAGGTCTTTGATGATGTTAATATACTTAGGACATGTAGGATCATGCTGACACTGTAAAAGAATTGCATTGTGAATCCACTAGATGTCCTCAGCAATAACTTAGAAATGACCATTCCACTACAGTATGAGAATGTTTCATCTTCTCCCATGCTTTTTAGATTACAAATATAGGTTTTAGTCTAGTTTTGATGGATGTCATTAATGTCTTTGGTGAAAGATTTTATACTGTAATAATTTTGCCACTTTATGCCACAAATATTGACATGCATGATATCTCATGACTGGTTTAGAGTAACTTGGTGTTTTGTAGAGTGTCAATAGTAACTGCAAACACATTTGCATTGAAAACACATTTTGGGATATATTATGTAAAGGAAATATACCATTTCAAAATGAAACTTATAATTAGCAGCACGGAGTGCACGACAATGGGGCAAATTTATCAAGCTGTCTGAAAGTCAGAATATTTCCAATTGCCCATGGCAACCAATCACAGCTCCCCTTTAAAATATTCATGAGCACTGGTGAAATGAAAGCTGAGCTGTGATTGGTTGCCATGGGCAACTGGAAATATTTTGACTTTCAGACTGCTTGATAAATCTGCCCCAATATGTCCGATGCTCCAGGCTGATAATTATGCACGCACCTCCCTTTACCTCCCTTTCCAAAAATCTGTATCTTTGGGAACTTTATATTTTACATTTTTTTTACATTGCTTTTCCACTGCAACTAAGGTTGCTGTGCAACCCCAGTTAAAGGTAAAAATTTAATTTTTAAGTGAATTTTGTAATTATTCTGGATCTGCTAAGTCTAGACAGACCCAACAGCAACCTTTAAGTACCGGCATCCTGGTGATCACATGTTCAACCACATGATACATAGAGGATGGTTTACTGTACAAAGCTTAATAGAATGCTATGTATGAGATAAGGGGGTTATTTATTGCTGCTGTCTTCTCCCCAAGGGTCCTCTGCAGCAGGTGACCTGACATTCAGCTACCCCATCTTTCGGGAAACCCTCTAAAGCCAAAGTCAATAAATGTGCTATGCTGGCGCTATGGGCCACAGACCACTGTCAGGCTCCAGGTGTAGTGGACCCACTGGACCAGCGTGGACGAAGACGTAAGCCGACACCTGTGACCGGAGTCTAAGTGGCGGTTTTCACCAGAGCCCGTCGCAAAGCGGTATGAACTTGCTACGGCGTGGTACCACCAGGTCGTTCCACAGGTGCAACTTTGTCCACGGTGGCTGTCAAGGCGAGGTACAGAAATGGAAGGCAGATTGGTGGTCGGGGACATGAAGTTGTCAAGACAGGCAGCAAAGGTTCAGGTTGAAGGTCAGGGCTGGCAGCAGAGGGGCGTAAATGGGAACAGGTCCGGGTTCACAATGGGAAATCACACTAATCGCAAAGGTTATGAGAAACAAGCTTTTTCAAAGGCTGTGAGGCACAAAGGTCTGGCAGGGAGTGCAGACATAGGCCATTTTAAATAGCATTGTGGGAAATTGCCAGTGCCAATTAATGGCGCACTGGCCCTTTAAACCTGCTGAAGCCGCCCGCACAGCCGAGGGACCAGAAGCAGGAACGGGGACAGGTAAGATGCGCTGGCGTTGCGCAAGCTGACACGGAGGGGCAGGGGTGAGACTGTGACCCGCGATATGGGTCGTGGGGGCACCCATGACAATCACCATCAGTAAATATACAGTGGATGGCCAGGAACCAGTTAATTTTACTACAGCACCTTCACAGGTGAAATGGAGCATTACAGGATGTTTGTTGATATCAGCCAGCTTTTATCATAAGAACTATGCACCTGTCTTATGTCTCTATTGATGAATATACTCTACTCTGTATCTGTGTACTTTGTCAATTAATATTCCCACAAGATTAAGGTAGGCAGATTTTGTACCTTTTTGTTTACATATTAATATGTTGCAACTACTCTGTGGTTCCTTTGTGTATACCTTTATAGACAAACATAACTTTGTAGTGTACACTATTATATATTTGATGCCTAATTTTTATTGCTTATCGCTTTCTTGTAAATCCAAAAGAATATGTAAAAAAAGACAAAAAACCTACACAATAGCTATTTGCATGAAACAGAAGAAGTTTAATGAAAATACATATTATTGAAAAGACATGTGAATCATATATGTGACATACAATATGCATTCATTGCATCAGATCACCACTTACCATCACACTAATGTTCAATAAAAAATCAGTCAATAACACATATACAGATTCACTGTAGCTTTCTATTAAAACCCTAGTAGGGTAACAAATATTGTGCCATAAATTATGTGCATAAGCTAAAGTAGACATATATAATTAAAGATATTAATTTTACCGAGCTGTTCTGGTTGAAAAAGCTCTTAATATTGGATTGGAGGAGTCCAACACCAAGCACCTTTCCAGATCAGATACGCAAAAAAACATGAATCAGACAGATCCATTACCTAGACCAGGTTACTGCAATTACTATCTATCTATTTAAAATGCATCTAAGTTGCAGTGACTTGCCAAAGAACAGAAGTGTCTACTTTATGTTTCACTTTATGTTCTATTTTCTGTTCATCAGTTCTGTGTGGTCCTGGGACTCCCATGAATCTTTTATTGAGTAACAATGGATACGATAGGTCATCAATATTTTTAATCCAGAAAACCCTTTAGACTTTATACATATTCATATACTGTAACAATAAGGTCCCTTCTATAGAACAGGGTACAAGTGTTTTTAGTAGAAGCAACTTCCATCAAATTTTTTTTAGGGTTTCTGCTGACAAAATACCTGGTAGTCACAGGGGCTGGACTTTGGTTTGGATGCATTTCAAACAACATGTGCCTTGTCTGTGTTCCTCACTCCTCAGATCTTAGCCCCCACCTTCGTGCTCCTGTACAGCTCCTCCTTCTGCTCCTCCTCAGAGAATTCACAGCCTGGTCAGCCTGACATCAGTGGGGGAGGGACAGGAGCACAAAGATGGAGGCAGCCTGCTGCTCAGACAAGTCACATGTTGTTTTTTTTAAATGTATCCAAACCAATGTCCAACCTTTGATTTTGTCAGGGTCCAAGGTAAATTATAATACACAATTATATTGTAATGCAAATGCTTAGAAAAGGCAGAAAGGCAGATGTGTCATGGGCTCTTACAATCTGTCTTTAGTGAAAATGAGGTCCCTGGTGACAGCTTCCATGTGAAAGTATTGGATTCTATAGCAAATGAAGCTTGGTGTATGTCATTTCATGTCTTATTCATAGTCGGCTCAGAAAAGCTGTATATGTAGATAGAAATTCATGAAGAGTCAGAGTGTATATTTTTATCTTCTATGGCTTCTCCTCAAAGAACACCTTCAGTTAGCATTTACTATGTACATGGCTTGTTACATGGTGAGTCTTCACTGAGTGATGAGATCCTACAAAAAAGAAGATAATAATCGACTAAAGGATTAGTTAAGACTAAAGTAATTTAAAAATGGTGCCATATATTTACAAATAACTAACAGACTTAATATGTGAACCTAAAAAGAAGGCTATTGCCAACACTTTTAGTGATATTGTTGAATGAAAATGAGAAATAGATTGCGAAGTGAGACGATAAGGGAGTTCTAGAAGAACCATTCAGAAGGTCCTTTAGTAATGTATGAGATTAAGCTTTTGGAAAGAAATTCAACAGTAGACCACAGGAAAGACAAAAAGTTGTTCTTATGAAGAGTTGTCCACTTTCAGGAAATAATTGATAAGGATTGTGTAATTAAAAGTTATACATTTTTCCAATATGCTTCCTGTATCTGTTCCTCATGGTTTTCTAGATTTCTACTTGCTACTATAGGAAGCTTCATTGTTTACTTCATTGTTTACTTACCGTCCGTGGTCATGTGATGTCACACAGGTGCACGGCTGGTTATATCACAGAGAGTAATTAGAGCTTTGTGTTATAACGAGCCGTGCACCTGTGTGACATCACATGACCAGGGACTGGTTTCTATGCACATGAAGTAAGCAATGACGCTTCCTTTAGAACAAGAGCAAGCAGAGATCTAGAAAACAGTGCGGAATTCATGCAGAAGAAAGCAGGCCTAAGTCTTATTGAAACCATTAAAATTGCATGGCTAGAACCATTACAGAATTGATCTTTCCAAAAATAGGGGAAGTAAAATAGAGATATGAAAAGACAGTCTACGTACCATGTTTAGTCTCCATAACATGATGATCTGAAGCACTGATAAATAAAAAAAATATTATATTAATGTTGCCCAAGAAATTCTTTTTCTGTCAAAATCCCACTCAAAAATCTTTCAAAAGTGTTTTAGCGCCTGACCAAATACCTACTGGATATCATGACCTTCAAGTAGATGTTTGTAAGTCGCTATCTCCATCTCTAGGTGGGTCTTTTGGTCCATAAGGATTTTGTACTCATGATTTTGACGTTCTAGATCAGATCGAATTTGAGTCAATTGGCATTCTACATTGTTGATGAGATTTTGGAGCTGGGCCAGCTGGGATCCAAATGTAGCTTCTGTCTCTGCCAGTGTTCCCTCAAGAGCAGATTTCTAGAACAATAATAAGAAATGTGTAAATAGACTCGACTATGGTTTCACCAAGTACATAGCCATATGATGTGCATATTTAACAGTCATACATGCGTCTTGGTGCTCACTAAAACAACCAGAATTATTAATAGTGCATGAAAAATAAGGGAACTCTAGAGTTATACTATTGGGTCCAGATCTTATATAGTAACTGACTGAACCTGCGATAAAACTTACCATGCTTAACTGGCTTTGAAGTTCAATTTCTAAGGTTTGGATTTTGCGTTTCAGGTCAATGACTTCAGTTTGCACAGATTGCAGCTGCTCGGAGCCGGGTGCAACCTCTCTATTAAGATCTTCTGTCTACATGTAGGGAAAAAAAATATATTGTGATATGAAAGAGGCAAAACATTCTATAAAAAAATGGCCAAGCATGTGACTTTTCAGATCTTAGAGTAAAGTGGTAATCCATTCGATGATGTTTCAAGTTTATTTCAGCTTATAAAAATACAGTCTTGGCAATGGGATTTGTACAGCAGAGTAGGACTGACATGCTCACGTTTCGGCTTTATATCTTCCTCATACTCCTATCCTTCATGTTTTTGGTTACATGGTGGTGGCGTGTGTAGGTCAACTATCTCTGGGTCTGTACAATCACATGAGGTCATAAATGTGCTACTGACCTTAATGCGTTCCCCAATGTTCCATCACAATGAAGGTGTCTAAATTTGGCAGATGTGATTTATATAAACTGTCTTTATGTAATATATCCATATACTCTTATACTGTATTGATGCCACATGTAAGTTAAGACCTGATATCCCCATTAGCAGTAAAAAAAAATCTGTCAGAATATAATTAGTTACTAGAAAAGAAAACATACCCTTTGCCGAAACATTGCCTCTACTTCTCTTAGGTTCCTTTCCATTAAATTCTCGTACTGCTGCCTTATTTCAGACAAGGTTTCGTTCAGATCTACAGATGGAGCTGCATCAAGCTCTACGTTGATTCTGGCACCTAGTTGAGCACGAAGGGAGTTCACTTCCTACAAGTAGAAATGCTCATAATTACTGCAATATTGAAGTACCTTGATCAACTCTTGGTTCTTCAGGTTTGATCATTTTTCAAGATATATATCATATATATATATATATTGTGTTTTCCTCTAAAGAATTGAACAGGTGCAAGGCTGTACCAGTGGATATTTCCCATGATATGCTTTATTTAATAACTCTACATGCTGGTTACTTTGTGTATTAAAAGAAGATTCAACTTGCACTGTACCTCATCATGGTTTCTCTTCATCTGCTGCAATTCTTCTTGAAGGTTTTGGACCTGGTTCTCCAGACTGCAAATCTCTCTATTCAGTTCTTCTAGGAGTGTTCTCAAGCCATTCACATCAGCCTCAACAGAGTTACTTAACTGGCGTTCCATTTCATACCTAAAAAAAATTTAATATAAAATATTGAAATACAATATATTTTCCTTTTTTCAACCTTTAACTGATAAAGTAAAGTCATAACATACTTGTTTCTGAAATCATCTGCTGCCAGTCGGGCGTTGTCTATTTGTAGAATAATGCGGGCATTTTCTATACTGGCTGAAGAAATCTAAAGAGAATTTTAAAACATATAAACGGAAACATACATTGTGTGTACAATTACCAACTGAGTTTTTTTTTCTACGCAGATAAAGTTACCAGGCTTTGTAGCTCTTGGATAGTCCTGAAGAAGCAACTGAAGTCAGGTAAAGTGCTGGGTTGATTCCTCTGATACCAGTCGTGAATATTTCTCTCCAGTTGGGCATTTTGTTGCTCTAGAGAGCGAACTTTATCCAAATAGGATGCCAGACGATCATTCAGATGCTTCATGGTTTCTTTTTCATTGACACTAAATAGACCATAACTGTGAGACTTCCCATGACTAAGGGGATTACTATGAACATGGGAACCACTATGAATGGTTACATGTGATGCTTGCTTAGAGACAGAGATTCCTTTGCCTCCTGATCCTCCATGAACACTTGGAGCTCTGTAGTGGTTTACAGGATGTCCTTTATGTGAACTTCCATGATGTGAGAGATGGGATCCTCCACCGTAATGGACTTTGTGAGAATATCCATGGTGAGAAATGTTGGAACCATGATGAGAAATGTTGGATCCAACAGGGTGAGAAATATGGGACAACCCATGATTGATCTTGTGAGATTTTCCATGATGGACACCATAGGCATGGCTTAAGATCTTAGGTGAATGACTGCCAACATGACATTTCCCATGATGTGATCCAGCAGATGAATATACACTGTGGCTCATGATTAAAGTATATGTGAGGTTTTAGGTGATAAGGAAGTAAATTATATCAGTCTTACTGAATGATCCTCAGGTTATTATCTGGTTCAGTCTTAGTTCCTTATATAGGGAAAACTGGGAGTGTGACAAATCTAATTTTATTGTAGCATTCATAGGTTTTATATGCGTTATTAGAGGATTTAACATTAAACATCTTGTGAGTTATAGGAAAAGCATCAGATAGTTATTAAAGTTCTTGAAGATAAATTTGAGCAGTACATGAAAGGACAGTATCTTCTACCCTGAAGGTAGAACTCATAGTCAAAAAGAAATTTCATTTAAGTTGTCCTTTTTATAGTTTATTCATAGTTCTACTGCAGTTTTGAGACAAAGCTGAAAAGTTTTGGTACTGCATTTTTTTCTTCATTCAGAATGAATGAAGATTTGATGGAGAACATATTGAATGCAAAACCAAACTATCTGTCACTGTGCATGTCAGCCTATTCATGTGCATAGTCTGACTGCTGTTATACACTGCCATGGTTATTATTTGAACAAGTGATCAGATGATCGCTTGTTCAAGTCCCCGAGTAGGACAGCAAAAAAATGTAAAAAGAAAGTTCCAAAAATATTTGCAAATAAAAAAATGTAAATGTGATAACAATTGCCCGTAACAACCTGTACAATCAAATAAAATAATTTCTAAGCCCACACAGTGAACACCATACAATAAATTATTAAAAAAAACTTTTGCACATTCAACCAAACAAGAAATGCAATAAAAAGTTATCAAAAAGTCACATTTACACAACAATGATTCCAATAGAAGGATAACATCATAATCGTACAGAGCCATAGAACATAAATGACATGATATCTATGCTATACAGTGTATAAAACAAAAACATTTAAGTAAAAAATCAGTATCTGAATATATTTTTTATTACATATCCCATCAAAAAGGTAATAAAATGTAATCAATCAAAGCCACCCCAAAAATAGTGTTACTATACTCCTTGAGAGGTTTCATTTTCAAATGTGGTCACTTTTTAGGAGTTTCTCTTGCTCTGGTTTGTTATAGGCCCAGCAAATGCCACATATTGCCTAACACTTGTTTCAGCAAAATTTGTCAAAATTTTAATATTCTGTATAGAACCTCCATCTCCATTATAACAAGCTTGGGGGTTCGATTTAAAAATGTGGTGCTTTGTGTGAAGTTTCTAATAAAAATACATAAATATGAAAAGGACTCATAACATACTAAACTAACATAAAAACATAATATCAACATGAAGCAGACATGCGTTTAATGTTAGTAAGTGACCTATTTTGGAGGTTAAACTAACTATTAGATGAGCATAACATTCCAAAATCAGAAAATCGCTAATTTTAAAAAATTTGCATCAATATTTTTTTCATAAATAAATGCAAAACATTTCAACCATCAGGATGGCTCCATAAGATGAAAATTTGCTGGGTCCTTAAGGGGTTAAAGAGATTTTTGTGATCGTCAGCGTTAAGTAATGTATGATGATCTCTGCTTTGATGAACTAAATCAATAGGGTGGGTAAAAGTTAACATTTTGTCATTTGATATAATTAAGCTTTAAAGACAATTACATCTGATGACTGCCATTGCCGGACATGCCTTTTCCTCTGATGTTCTGAAAGTAGCCAAATAGAGCTAATTTAAGTAATATGCTGACAACAAGAAAGGGCTTAAAATTGAATAATTGAATGAAAATGGCACATGACTTTCAACACCCCTTAGCATTCATAACATATAAAAGGAGACTTCTACACTGCAAGATATCAACTTCACTTCTGAGGAAGATAGATTGAAATCCTTTCAAGCTCAAAATCCAACTTTATCAAAATGAGCCACAGCCAGCACAAGCAGACCCATTCACTTTCTGGACACTTCAAGCCAAGTGTTCATGTGACTGGTCACTCACCCAAGCTCCCCAGTCATATGCCAACCATCCACCATGGAGCTTCCCATTATGGCGGATACCATAAGGTTCACCATGTGCCTCACAGCTCTCATAGTGGACCAATCAAGCCAATTGTGTTCTCCAAACATTCTTCTTTCAGCCATGGAAGTAGCTATGGAAGTGGGCACAGTAGCCACAATCTTGAAAGCCACTTTCACAATATTGGGAGCCAGGGCCATGGCTTTTTCAATGTCAATGAAAAGGAAACAATGCAACTTCTGAATGACCGTCTTGCTACCTATCTTGAGAAAGTTCGTTCTCTGGAACAAGAAAATACCCAACTTGAGAAGAAGATCTGTGAATGGTATGAGAAACATGCTCATGCATCACTACCTGATTTTCAGCACTACCACAAGACCATTGAAGAACTTCAAATTAAGGTAAGGTACTTGTTTCTTTGAGAGCCATTGGCCCTGCTAAACTATGGAACCAATTACTTATGTTTCAGTATTAAAAGTACATGATTTGCATTGTAAAAAAAAGATGCATTTTTTTACATTCTTTACTACAGATTAACGCAGCATCTGTTGAAAATGCCAGGATTGTCCTTCAGATAGATAATGCAAGACTAGCTGCTGATGACTTCAAGAACAAGTAAGTTCAATCAGTATAAAAGTAAAAGAGAGAAAATAGAATATTAACATTTAGAGTAACAGGCCACAAGATAAATATGACAATTGTTTTCAACAAATTTTTATTTCCTTTTCTTAAGGTATGAGATTGAGGTTAGATTGAGAAACTTTGTTGAGACTGACTTGAATGGACTGAAGAAAATACTAGAAAGTCTTAATATAGAGAGATCAGATCTGGAGATGCAACTGCAAAGTCTTCAGGATGAATTGCTACAGATGAAGAAGCACCAAGAAGAGGTAAATTATGTAATGCATATGGTCATAAGTTGTTAACCTTAAAGTAAAAGTTCAGCACTACAATATGTATGATATTTACAAATTACTATTCACAATGCAACCTAGAAAAACCCTTTTTCAAGTCCATACAGTAATCTGTAAAAGCCATAGCTAAAAGACCAAAGGGTCTTGAGTGTTAGCCGTAGTTAGCAGTTGAAGAATCTTCTATAGCTAGTTCCCCCAAACTGAAATTTTCACAACGTTCATCTATTCTATGATAAGATGTCATCAGATATAGCACAAGTTTAGGAAACTGTTAAGTGAAAGACTCCAGAGGGTTTCCAATCATAATATAAGATTTATTTGTCTTGTGTCTTGGAAGGATATTACTGCTCTGCGTAACCAGCTGGGTGCCAGGATCAATGTGCAAGTGGATGCTGCACCATCAGTGGACCTCAACGGAGTCTTGTCTGAAATTCGAGAGCAGTATGAAAACCTGATGGATAGGAACCTCAAGGAAGTTGAGAGCATGTTCATTGCTAGGGTAAATTAAAATGTCTCACTATATTTGGGATGTTATTGCTCTTTTGCCATTCACTTAAGGTTTCATATCAATGTTCTCATAGAGTGAAGATCTTAATCGCCAGGTGGCTTCTGGTTCTGAGCAACTGCAGTCAGTGCAAACGGAAGTTATTGATCTGAAGCGATGCTTGCAGACCCTGGAGATTGAACTACAGAGTCAGCTTAGCATGGTACATGTAGCTCTTCATAAAAATTCATGAGTTCATTAGTAAACTTAACGGCTATTTACAGGTAATAAGATGCTTTATAGAACCTTTTTACTAAAATATTTGAATCTTTTTGCAGAAATCAGCTCTTGAGGGCTCCCTGGCTGAAACTGAAGCAACATTCAGCTCCCAGCTTTCTCATCTACAAAGCTTGATTGACAATGTAGAAGATGAGCTCACTAAGATCCGTTCAGAACTAGAGCGCCAGATCCATGAGTACAAGATTCTTATGGACCAAACCACCTATCTTGAGATGGAGATCACTACATACAAAAGACTGCTTGAAGAACAGGACATCCAGTATGTAACAATTTTATAATTTCTTATTACAATTATAAGTTTACAACTTATCACCACTTGTGTTTCTATGGCAGGGAAGGGGGGTGAATGAGAGGTACAAAAGGTCAGAACTTGGTTGAGAGACTAAGTTTCTTGCAACTGCTAGAATAAATATGATAGTTAATGATGTACTCTTGTAGGAAGTCTTCCACTTTCAGTCTACAATTGACAGCAAGCTATAGTTTGCGGTCATCGTAGGGTCACATGACCCAGATTTTTATATTTAAAAGAGTGCTACCTTAGACACCATACACCCAGCAAGCCATCTATTGAGGACTACTTCAATCCAAACAAATGATGTTAATTTTAATGTAATATTCTTGATACATTTTACTTTGCACATTACAATTATGGACCACTAATTCTTTTTCAGCATCCCAGAACATCGCCATCAAGAAAAGATCGGCAAAGATTGTAAGTAATACAGTTCTGTGATATACAAAAATTTATAAATATAAAAGTATATACCGGTAGTTAAAAAGTAGTCGCCAAAAGCTGTAATGAGATATCCTGATATCCTGCTTATTTATACTGGAGATTTGCAGGTCCATCAATCTGATTTCCCTTGGAAATCGAAAATAGGGCTCCCACATACCATGAGCAATTTATTATACTGTCATGTTCTCATTTGGCAATGAGTCCTCTCCATCCCCACAAATTCTGTTTCTTTAGCCCCTACAGAATCATCAACGATTGTCATGAGATTAACCCAATAACATTTCTTATTGTTCTTTGCAGTGTCACTCAGTCTCTCAAAACATCATTTCAGTTCCCATGAATCTGACCATGGAAAAAGCCACCAAACCAAGGAACATGTCCACCAAGCCAAGTGATCACCCGATCATGACGACGCAACATAGAATATATCACACACCGGTCAAAGCCTCTTCCACAGCCGCGTCTAATGCATGTGAAATGCATTAGTAAGACTGTAGGGTGAATTTGATCTGGTAGCTTCATGGGGCTAAAGTGAAAAAAAAAGGTCAAGGGGGAATTTTCTGCAAACTTCTCATCTAACAATATTAGTTGGATCTCTTTTTAGTTATTTATGTAGAATAGTATTTGGCAAATGAAGCAGTTGACACCACAGCTTGCGGGACAACAGTCAGAATAGACTCATTACTTGTAGTCGACGGTCTGTTACTTGGTTAGAAGTCTTTTCATTTCTTGTGTATTACTCTGCTAAGGATTTCTATGTATAAAACTGTACACCGCTACCATGTATCGCTGCCATTCAACACTTCATAAATAAAAGGTTTCTTCCGCCTATTGCACATGACTGTTCTGTGTTTTGAACTATAATCTTATAATTGTAATTAAATAGGCTGGCATCAAACTTTGCATAGATCAGTAGCACAGTGGGTGTCACTGGCTGTATTTCTGGCCCTTTGATTTCTTCTATTCAGCACATACATGTAAAGCATTATTTATATTTTACACAAAAGTATTAGACGTTTCATGTAGGACATTATTAAAAAGGACAAAGTGACAAACATTGATGTTAGTAAATCACTTAGGGTGAAGAAGCAACCTAATAGCGAGCTTTAGCAGCTTCTGTTTCTGCCATATGTCTCTCTTTTCTCACTCAGAAATGGCTTACCCCTACTCCTTCCCTCTCCATAGACTTCTATGTAATCAGGGATGAACCAGCCATGAGACGAGTTGAGCCTCTTGCCTCAGGCAGCACCACCTGTAGCAAGATGGGGGGCCGCTTCAAGGGAGCAGTCACCTGCTGCAAAGCAGAACTTGACACTTAAAAATAACTGCTTCACAGCAGATGTCAGCATGGGTGTGAGACAAGAATAACATGATATATTTCTATTGGAAGGAGTGGAGGTGGCAGTATTCTATTGCGCATCTCAGGTAGCAGAGAGTATAGTTTCACCCCTGTATGTAATTAATGGATTCAGGGATTTTCAGCGTAAACGTCAATTGAGTACAAATTCAGTAGCAGAGAAAAACTTGATGAGGACTTTCAAGCAGCATTTTGATGGATATTTTGGGCTTCAGTGGTTTCTACTATAGATAACAACTTAATATGTTGTTAATTCAGTTCTGCCATGATGTCCTGTCAGAGACGTGTCAGCAATCATTGATAGAACACATAACACAGACCATTCATTTCCATGAGAGAAAGATGCTTTGTTTCGCATGTAGTGCTATTGCAGTATCATTAACCCCTTCCCACCAATGCCCTTTTTCATTTTTCACTCCCCACCTTCAAAAATCTATAACTTTTTTATTTTTCCATGTACAGAGCTTATTTTTTGCATAGCAAATTACACTTGTTATGGTGGTATATTTAATATTCCATGCCGTCTACTGGGAAGCAGGAAAACAATTCCAAATGCAGTGAAATTGGTGAAAAAACGCATTCACGTCATATTCTTGTGGGCTTGGATTTTACGGATTTCACTGGATGCCAAAATTGACATGTCTATTTTATTCTTTGGGTTAGTACGAATACGGAGATACCAAATTTGTACAGGTTTTATAATGTTTTTATACATTTACAAAAATTAAAACCTCCTGTACAAAAAAAAATTGGATTTTGCCATCTTCTGGCGCTAATAACTTTTTTATACTTTGGTATACAGAGCTTTGGGGGTGTTGTTTTTTTGCAACTTTTGATGATGTTTACAATGCTATCATTTTTAGGAATGTACGACCTTTTGATCACTTTTTATAGAATTTTTTATATTTTTTTAAAATGGCAAAAAAGTGCTATTTTCAGTTATGGGGTTAAACGCAGTGAAAAAAGGTTATTATATTTTGATAGATCAGGCTTTTTCGGACACATCGATACCTAATATGTTTATGATTTTTACTGTTTATTTATATCAGTTTTAGGGAAAGGGGGTGATTTGAATTTTTATATTTTTTTATTATAAAAAAAAAGCGCCGAGTGCGCGAAACAGCTGTCCTATTTGTCATGCTGTGAGTCCCTGGGTCCTCCCCTCCCTTCGGCTTTGTAACGAACACACCTTGTTTGTTGTGAGTATGCACAAATAAATTTGCATTGGAAGGAGTCCACGCGGTGAGCGCCATTCTATTACTTGTTTATCTACATTTGAATGTCTTCACGCTAGGAATTTAGAGCACCACAGCGCTCCTATTTACGTTCCTCAATCCATGACCTACATGTCAAGTGCTGAGAATCCCTCACAGAGACTACAATGAAATATTGAGACCAGCATTCAGTATATTTCACGTTTACTCAGTAGCGCCACCCAGACTTCTTATTCTACATGTACAAAAATTATTTTTTATTTAAACTTTTTTTTATTTTTCAGACTCCCTAGGGTACTTTAACCCTAGGTTTTCTGATCGATCCTACCATATACTGGCATACTATCTTTTTGAAGCTACCGGCGGCGATCGGCAGAAAAACACCCGCAGTCGGTGCTGGCACTGATCGTGGGTGTTACCGGTAAGCCTTTGCTGCATATTGCCGTGAGCCCTCTCCATGCACCTACACCTGGCATGGGACGTAGTATTACGTCACATGTCGGTAAGGGGTTAAACACTTGCTGGAGGATTCCCCTCATATTACAACAGTTTAAGGGGTTTCTAGAAACAGTGGGGGACATGTATCATAGTTTTTTTTCCTTTGTTGTATAATTGAGACTTTTGGAAGGTCTTTTTTGGCGCTTTATGTATGATCATGTCTTTTTACTTGTGATACTGTAAATTTTGTGTCCTGCATTTTTAAGTACTAAAGTCACACCGCAAGGAGATGACAATATATGAGGCTGCAGTCACACGTGGTGTTAAGGGTGCAGTCACACATTACGTTGTGGTTGCGTTTTCATTGCGTTTTTAAAAGCATTACAACAGCTGATGAGAAGTGATTTGCCTAATCAAATTAATGTTAACAGTAGCATTTACAAAACATGTTAATATCATGTACACATTGGGGGACATTTACTATGGCGTTTCCGCCAGTGTGGAGCTCTCACTGCATGTTCTGCTCTCCGACATATTTATTAGCTGGCTGCGCCAGAAAAAATGACTTTTCACACCTGCTCCGACTCTTTTTCTAAAAGGGGCGTGGCTTTGGTGGAGTGGAAACACAGAGACAATTAATATGTGTCGCAGCCATTTTTGGGCGCTTTAAACTGGCAGGAAAGTAGTCCAAAAGAAATTTGCTCTAGCAGGGACACAAATCAGTGCTATTGCACTGTTGCCTGTTCTCCGACTGTTGGACACATTTCTGGTGCTCGGGACGGATTTTGGTCCCAGGGACAGAAAATGGTCTCCGCACCAGATGTATCTGCACAGCCCCACAATATTAAATGTGTGTCTTCTTTCCGAGAGCAGGTCGGTAACACTGCCAATGCAGACACCGACACTTTATGTAAATGTCCCCCATTGCGTTTTTGTAAATGCAAATGTTAACAGTAATGTAATTAGGCAAATCACCTCTCCTCAGCTGTTGTAAGGCATGTCAAGATGCAACAATAATGCCACATGTGATCCCACCCTTAGAAGTAAATACATTTTATTTTTAAAATGTAACCTCAAAAATTAATGGATTTTAAAAACGGGTTAATGTTCAAATTTTTAAACATTTAAAGCATGTGAAATAATTCAATTTCCATGTTAAAACAGGGCCTAAGAAAAAAAAAAATCCTTCCTTGGCACCTGCCCAAGACCAGGTGCAGATTTGTGCCTAAAAGTCACAAAAACAAGCAAAAAAAAGTGATACATAAGTGAAAAGTTGCATCTAACATTTGGAAAATAAAGGTACAAAAGGCACAAGGTGCAGACCAAGATGTAGTTGAAAAATGACAGCAAAATAAAAGTAAACAACCCTTTGTGATTTGAAATAACTATTTTCTAAAATATGAATTTTAAATACACAATACATCCGTCGCTAAAGACAGACTTTCATGTACCCATAATGCTGACTTCCAACCCTATTGTGTTAGCTTGATAGGTGTGGTGAATATAACGCTGCTCTACAGCACTGCAATAAACTTGTCACCGTGTCCACCTCTCCTGTGATCTTTGTAAAACAATCACACAAATGTCTTTAATATACATCACATCAACTGCAAAATGAAACAAACTATGATGCCCGTAAAGCATACTGTTTTCTGTAACACCCCCTCTGACTGTTATAAAATGAGCACTTGTGCTGGAGATTTTTGAAGAAGCTAGGCTGATTCTTGAAGAACTGTCAACATGAGCCATTGCATCAAGTCAGGTCATTCTACAGCTGGATCCCTCAAAGGGACCAGTCATAAGCTCACCAGCCATATCACAACCCTTCACCACAAGGCGCATCATGGAGATTCACATAAAATTACCCATCATGGTCCATCTCATGGGTCTCTTCATGGAGGATTCCATAAAGTACATCATGGAAGCTCAAGCCTTTCCCATCATGGAGGTCACTACAGAACCCCAAGTGTCCATGGAGGATCTGGAGGAAAGGGAATCTCTGTTTCCAAACACACTTCTGTAGGCCATGGATATGGATTTGGAAGTGTGCATGGTCACAGCAGTCATTTTAGCAGCTTTGGAGGCCACAGTGCATGGAAGGGTGATGGCTTGTTCAGTGTCAATGAGAAAGAAACCATGCAACATCTAAATGATCGACTGGCGTCCTATCTGGAGAAGGTACGATCCTTAGAACAAGAAAATGCCCAGCTGGAGAGAAATATAAGAGAGTGGTATGAAAAGAACCAACCCAGCACCTTTCCTGATTTTAGCTGCTATTTTAGGACCATTCAGGAACTTCAAGGTCAGGTAAGGTTCAGAGGATTTTAATTTATACCAATACCATTTTACTATGGGAACTTGTAGGTCAAACAAATTTTCATTTTATTTCATTTAGATATCTAATGCTACTATTGAAAATGCCAGAATAGTGCTGCAAATTGACAATGCCAGATTGGCTGCAGATGACTTCAAGAATAAGTATGTTACAATAATACATTACAGTAACTCAAAATTAACATAAGTCCAGGACAGCACTTGTAGACCAACATTACTAAATTACATTTTTAAAACATTACTTGTCTTAATCTTTAGGTATGAGATGGAGCTAAGACTTAGAAACAGTGTTGAATCTGATGTTAATGGCTTGCGCCGTGTCCTAGAAGAGCTAAACAGGGAGGTATGTGACTTGGAGGGTCAAGTCCAGAACCTTCAAGAGGAGCTTCTACAGATGAAGAGGAACCATGAGGAGGTTATTAAGCTTTCAATATAATGTGCACATATTTTCTTCCATATGATGTTACTTTTAGTAGAAAAATCTAATTGACAGCTGTTGACAGACACATGATTTTACTGCTGTTTCACTCAGAATCTGATTTTTGTAGGAAGTCAACTCTCTCCGTGCTCAGTTGGGTGCCAGAGTCAACGTGGAAGTGGATGCTGCTCCATCAATGGATCTGAACAGAGTTTTATCTGAAATCCGTGAACAATATGAAAACCTGATGGATAGAAACATGAGGGAAGCTGAAAACATGTTCCTTCAAAGGGTATTTTTTACTTTTACTCATACATATAGAATATGAAGAAGCATAGATCAGCTAAACAAACCAATATGAACATGGCAATGACAACACTTCGGGACACTGGTGCAGGTGTTCGGAGATTCCTTTTAAGTCATTTTTTGCTCCCAATATTAATATTTACATGTTGACTTGCAATTCAGGGCATAAACACACAGAGCACTTTTACCACAAGACATCTGTATGAAGATACAACACTTTCCTTTACCACTATCTGCCCTGCCGATCTGTTCTGATCTAAAAAAGATTATATAATGCAATGTGTTTCTTGAAACCAATATAAAACTTAAGAGTCAAGTGTTTAAACATGGTTCCACACATCCATTCTGCCTAATAATCATATAAATTATTGTCTACACATTCTTCATATGACAATTTTGTTATGTCTCTTACCAGATTGAAGAGCTGAACCGTGAGATGGCATCTGGTTCAGAACAATTACAGTCTGTCCAAACTGAGGTCATTGAACTAAGACGTAATGTCCAGACCCTTGAGATCGAACTACAAAGTCAACTGAGCATGGTAAGTGTAGCCTCATTACCAAAATATTGGTATACTGCTTCTGTAGTTATACTATATTTTAAAGAGCCTGTGAGTACACAGGAGGATCCCTTAGTAGGTCCATGTTCATGAAAAAAAGTATCCAGTAAGGTCCAGGTAAAGTCCATCTCTATGTAATTTCCTTTTTTTTTTCATGCCACAGAAATCGGCTTTGGAAGGCACATTGGCAGAGACAGAAGCCACGTTTGGCTCCCAGCTAGCCCAGTTACAATGTCTGATCAATAATGTTGAGTCTGAGTTGTCGCAGATCCGTGCGGACCTAGAACGTCAAAACCATGAATATAAGATCCTAATGGACCAGAAAACACATCTAGAAATGGAGATTGCCACTTACAAGCGCCTGCTCGAGGGTCATGACATCCAGTACGTTATAATATCTTAATTATATATTTACAAATTTATTTTGGTAATTATTTTTGTTGGGGGCTCCTATTCTTTTTGTATTGTAAATGTTACTGTACACCCACATTGAGCCTAATTGAAACTAAATTATAAAACATATGAATGAATTTTATCATATTCTGAGGAAATTGTGTCTTACCTTTTTCAGTGTTTCTGGACACCATTTTTCAAGCACAAAAGAAGGTAAGATTAAAACTTACTCATATGCTGATCTGTGGGGGGGGGCTGTTTTCTTCTCCACCACTCTGATGTTGAGGATCTATTCTGGGGATGTGTTGATAATATTATAGCCCTGAATACTGCTTTATGCTATTGTGCTGAGTTTAACTCAAATTTAGAAATTTCTTTAAAAAAGGTGTAGGGGTGCTGGGACTATCATATAACAGATACCACTGCTACATGGATCATTTAACTTGAAGGAAATCTACCATCAGGAATACATATAACTGAGGAATTCTTCATGTAGAATAGCAGGAGCTATGGCTACTCCATACCCCTGTAGCCTATTAGGTCTTACCTACCAACATGACCCTGCAGTACAGTCTCTGGCTATTCATCCCATGTCCGCACATGTGCAGTAGCTTCTAGCTCTCACAGCTAAAATGGGAACTGTGTGGATTTAGTCATGGTGTCCCTCATTTTATCTGAAAATCTCTGCAACATTTCCCAATTTTTTTCCAAAAAAATAAAGTTGAATTATGTGAACTCAGCCTTAGGCGTCTCGCACATTGCCCTAAATGTATGCTGTGAGCTAGCCGCACAAATCAGGGATAGCTCACGGCACACATTGGCCCACAATTACTAAGGGCCATGCACTAGTTTTCTATTTGACTTTACAGGTTCTTTAAGATGAAAACTGCGCATATATCTAAGAAGTGCCTGCACCAAATTTGTGGCTGCACCACAAATTATAGAGCAGGTCCTTTTTCCGCCCAATCATCTTCAATGGACTTCTTAAATGACATCCCACCGCGTGTGACTATGGTAACTATATTTTATGGGATGATGGAATTAAAAGTTAAATTTCTCTCTCTGTTTCTTTGGCAGTGTCTCATCATTCTGTGAAGATCATTCACACTCCTGAACACATCCACCATACCAAATGTTAGCATCTCAACTGACAGGAAGACATCTTGCAATAGACTTCCTACATGAAAAGGCTGAGGAGACGCATTACTATATTCATGGTGGAATGCTTTGCTTCTTCTTATTGTAAGCTTTGTTATGGGTACTTTACTTCAATAAAGATTATTCTCAAGCAAAAATAAACTTGCCCTTGCTATGTTATTTGTTCATGTGTAAGAAAAAACTAATTGTTTTTAGATGATTGAATAAGCAGTTCAGCCAAAATGTGTAAAGTCTACTGCAAGGCTTGTGGAGGCTGATTAGGAATTCCAAAAACATCCAAAGCTGAATTCAAATGTCCACTTCCTATAGTCCTGAAATGAATAGGCATACACGTGTGTTTTCCCAGCGTATTCTTTTACTTAGTGGGGGATTTTTAGGTCATCTCCATGATTTTTAATCAGGATTCTCTATCTAAGTGAATGGTTTTAAATCACAAGCCACACCAATTCTGTGCAATATCCAACTCCCATATGTTTCCAACTCTAAACCTTTAGAATTCTCTTGCTGATTTTTTATAGAAATGGGATCAGAAGTTGGCTCTGTCCACAAAAAATGTTGAGCAAAAAATGCACGTGGGCACTAATGCGTCTTGTATGTTCTATAGTTTTTACCATTTTTTACAACAGAAATATTTTTAGGCTATTTTTTGCATTAAACGTTGACAGAACCTTTTAATTAGGGACTTACAACATGTTTGAAAAGAGTCCAACATTCCTTGAACCAAGGGCGATACATTGCCTCCATATCCTTATTGACATTGATAGTTTTTGATTTTTTTTATTCTGGTTATGCACCAAACATAAGCAGCACAGTTATGACTAAGGGTGTTTTTTCGCCCAAAACGTGTCAGTTTGTCTGCATATATGTAGTGGCTCTTTTAATGTAGCCTAATAAAACATTGAAGATTTACGTTGTTACGTTGGTGTCCGGACAACCTGTTCCATGGCAGTGACCTGAAATGTGATCGGACCCACAGTTACAAGGATCTCTAGGGGTGAGCTGTATTGGACTTTTTTCCAATATATTTGACAACTGTCTTAAAGATTCAGTCCTTCTATTCTGAATGTACATCTTATTACCTTGGTCATGGCAGAGCAGATTATCTCCCATACCACCCAAAACACAGATGAGTTCCTGCCAACCCCTTTCTCTACTATGTCCCTTCACATAAAGCTGCCCCTTTTTTTACCCCTACGTAAAAAATGGGAAGTAAAGTGAGGAGAATGTATAAGTCATCAGTCACAGGGACAAATAAAAAATTCAACATGGCTTCCTCCATCCTCAAAAGCTGATCATTGGAAGTTAGAGAATTTGCACCCAGAGCAATGGGTTCATGAGACAATCCTTTTAGGACACTTTTTAAATTTGAATATTCCACCAGCATTTTCTCAACTACTTAAACAATAACAAGCACTCACCGCTAACCTTCAATGTTGCTGCTTTAATGTGCTTACATTGTCACAGATACATGGAAGGAATAAACATGTGAGAGACATGCAGGGTCACTTCCAATTTAAAGATGTTTGAGCCAGCTGGCGCGTCTTGCACCACTATTGGACTCTATCCAACACCCCAAACCTCCTAGCCAGAAGATGCACATATTGTATATATAGAAGGAGACCAAGAGTACCTCTCACCTCTCTTTAAATGCTTCCAAACTTTTACATAACATCCACAAAACTACCTTCAGTGGAAAAGAGGATTTTATTTAATAATTGATAGATAGATAGACAAATATAATATATATTTTATTTTGATGGTAGTAGCTGTTGCATCCTGTATAAAACAAGACATGGTTACACAATGTATTGTATGTTCTATATATATCGCTGTTGCCCCTGCCCCCCTCCAGGAGCAGACCACCCCTTTAAAACACCAATTTTCTGTTCAAAATTGGGCAGCCTGAATCATGAGGATTCACTATATGTACATCCATGGTCCTCACAGGGGTTGCTTCTCACCACGACACATATAAACAACCTTTAACTTTATTAATTAAGTTACAATGCTAACCAAACACATAATGTAATGGCTTTGAATTTACATTAGAATTATTTAGTATAAAGTATTTTCAATTAGCTGATTAGTAATTAGTGAATTAAACAAAATTGTGACAATGGAATAGGTCAATAACAGCTCATTGTAAGGGTGTAACGCCTGGCATCCCTACCAATCCCGGAAATGCAGTGTAGTCAGTGATGCCATTACTTTACTAAAGAACACCATCTGCAGTATAGTTGCGATCCCATTTACAGGTGTCATTCACATAGAAGTGAAGAAGAGCAGACCTGCAGGAGTCAGGATGGCTGGTACTTAAGGATGTTCCGCCTCCACCCAAAGTGTAAAACACTTGATGGACTGAGGTGCCAAGTGTTGCACCCCTCCCCCCAATCACTTATAAGGATAAATGTTATGGATAGACCATCCCAGTTTAAACCCAGGAAATTCCTCTAATAATAGAGGAGCTCTTAAATTTTCCCGGCGTGTTACCATTCCTCTAATAATAGAGGAGCTCTTAAATTTTCCCGGCGTGTTACCTGAATATTTCCGATTTACGCCGATTTCCCCTAAATTTCCCCGGGATTTTGGCACACGCAATTGGATTGTGGCGCATCGGCGCTGGCATGCACGCGACGGAAATCGGGGGGCGTGGCCGAATGAAAACCCGACGGATTCGTAAAATGCCGCCATGTGATTGGCTGATTAGAAATTAAGTGTTAACGAGCAGTTGGACAGGTGTACCTAATAAAGTGGCCGGTGAGTGTATATATATATACCATATGGGGAGTCATGGGCAGACTATATCCTGTCATCGCCTGGGGGGCTCCACCATGGCCACCCTAAAAGGGCAGTGCCATCCTCTGAATTATAGGAATGATGTATAACACTGCAAGGTGCTTGTATCTGTGTAGTGAATTAGGCCATTATTCAGATACTATGGGGCAGATTTACTTACCCGGACCATTCGCGATCCAGTGGCGCATTCACTGCTATGGATTCGGGTCCGGCCAGGATTCACTAAGGTAGTTCCTCCAACGTCCACCAGCTGCTGCGCTGAAGAGCATCGGAACGAACTCAAGTTCACCGGCCTATTCCTAGTGAAGGTAAATGCGGCGGTTTTTCTGAATCCGTCGGGTTTTCGTTTGGCCACGCCCCCGATTTCCGTTGCGTGCATGCCAGCGCTGATGCACCACAATCCGATCGCGTGCGCCAAAATCCCGGAAATCGGGGCGCATGGCCAAAAGAAAACCCGTCATTTAAAAAAAAAAAATGTCACGAAACTTGCACTTACCTTCACTAGGAATAGGCTGGTGAACTTGAGTGCATTTCGGCGGACTTCAGCGCAGCAGCGCCACCTGGCCGGACCAGAATCCACCGCAGAGAACGCGCCGCTGGATTGCGAATGGACCGGGTAAGTAAATCTGCCCCAATATTGCACAGGCACTTTAAGACACACCTTTTTATGCTAATAACTAATCTCCTATCTATCTATCCTTCTATCTATCCCTCCACTCCACCATCTAACCAAGAAAAGGTTTTGGTCAATAAATATTTTTAGGAGGAAGGCACACACTTCTGGGACGCTTCCTTTTCTCCTTCATTTGCGCAAAAAGTTTTGCAGCCTTCGCAACTTTCTGAAAAGTGGCTCAGTATTTTGCTCGCTATATATCTGCTGTAAAAATTTGCAACACTTGACTCCGGTCCCATATACTGGGGTCCATCGTAGCGAAGCCCGTGCCCAATATACGATGATACCTTGTGCCTAATTTATGGCGATTCAGTGATAAACGCCAACCCTGGGGGTGAAACGGCCGCTCCCCACTAACCCTAATCATGTCCCTCTAGACTCTGTCATTTCCCTCTCTATCGTGGGTGGCGGTCCGGGCGCTGCGCTCAGCAACTTCAGCGCAGCAGCGCCACCTGGTGGACGTCGGAGGAACTACCTTAATGAATCCCGGCCAGACCCGAATCCACCGCAGAGAACCCGTCGCTGGATCGCGAATGGACCGGGTAAGTAAATCTGCCCCAATGTCTTAGGTGAGTGGCTGATCTGTCATTCTGACCATGTCATCATTGAATTGTCCATTTAGTGTTAATCCTAAAAAATTATCCTGGATTCGTATGAAAACTAGATGGGATAAAAATTATTTGTGTTATATATTCCATGGCCCTCTCTCCCATGAGAATGGGGTCCGTGTCCTTCCTAGACCTTGGTGTGAAGTCTCATCCATCAGACCTCAACCAAAAACTTTAATAAAATATTTGGTTCTAGGGGAAGTCACTTTTTAGGAAACAAATATTGTAGGGTAAGCTTGTCACACTTAGGCAAGACTATGTACACAATAGCATAGAACCAATTCTTAGGTATAAATATACTTCTAAATATTTCAACATCTTAATAAACATGGAGCTATGAAACATGGCCTGTGCATTGGTGAGACTAATGATTTCCTTGTCATTCAATCTTGTTCAAATTAGATTCCTGAAAAAACCCAGGCCCTGACATAATAATAGGCACCTAAGCTCTAATAGAAGTTTGTGCCCTGAATATGTGCATGAGGTTACAAATACCCAATAACATGTCATTGATTGGATGTCCCATGCGTACAATAATGACAGTAAGGTATATGATGTTAAGTCAAGATGAAGAGTGGGGCCTTATTTGGATGTTCCAAAAATGTATATAACATAAAATACAAACGTCATAAGTATAACTTACAACATAAAATGATATAATAAAGGGAGCACAATATAAGCACAATATCATAATTTTAGGTGCTCTATAGAGCCATAGTTTTATCTATATCATTATTTTGTCAAATGGTTTGTTTCTATTTAGTGACACGAGTAAAGAGGTAACTGGGTTTGATGGATCTGTGATTCTAGGATCAAACTGATCCAGTGACAATGAAAGATATTTAGTATATATAGTAAAAACCATCCACCAGTCATGCTTCTAAGTAATTTAGCTTGTCCCAGAGATCAAACTTTACTCATAGTTGTGGTGCCTTTAATGGATATATGTGTCGTAGTAATTGTGATTATACTAAGTCATAAAAATTTACCTAAGAGCATAAAATGAGATAATTGTCTATACCCGGATTTTTGAATTGAACTGTGTGGTTGAAAGACCAACGCTGATGAAATGTTCTTCACAGTGATAAAAATTGTGAAGTATTTCTAAGGTGGATCTATCATTTTGACAAAGTAGGCCTGTCCAATATTTTGTAAGATCCTCTAATGGACCTGGTTAATTACACAATTCTGAATTTCAAAAGCAATATGGTCAAAAATAATCCATTAGACCTGAAAGAGCTGTGTATAGGGAAGACAGAGGGTGGTAGGGTAGACCTCAGTTGTATTTCTTGTGGTTGGTCTACAGAACCTCAGTCTGACATAACATGTTAAGCATTTCTAATAATTTTCTCTTGGTGACAAAATTTTTCTGCTTTCAATTTCTTGTGTAACGGAGACAACTCTTACAAGCTTTGAGCGAACTGAAAGAAAAAAGAAAATATTCAAAATGCTTGAATTTACAAACAAAATGTTTAGGGTATTATAGATGCCATTTGGCTTTTGGTTATTTGTAAATATTCTAACGGTAAAACATGGATTACATACAAGGACAAATTGTAAGAATAAGGAGGTAGATTTATCAAATGCCAACACTACTTGCGCCGGCATATGATTAAGCCCAACCCTCGCCACCATGGCGGGCTACATTGGGAACCCTTGACCTCCTGATGTACCTGCTGGCTGCGCTTGCATGCAAAACTACACCAAAACTACAGCCTTGCCCCGCCCACTACAATGGTAGCCACACCCTTCACGCCCCCTACAGGACCATATTGTGTGGATCTGGGTAGTAACAGGAGTAATTTCAGCTTCGTCTTCAGAAAACTGGAATAAAAGCACTGATAAATCTCCTCCATTGTGTGTGTATTACCCGTATATAATACATGAAGACACAAATCACATCATACTATATAGACTTACCCTCAGCTGCAGGTGGGGAAACACTTGTTAAACTGCAAAGCAAATCATGATATATGTATATATTAGAGTAAGTATGAATTGATCATTGTGCTACATTGCATCTACTGTGTTATACAGTGTTATGCACACATTTTCAACATCTGCAAAGAGTTTGTATGTTCTCTCGGTGTTTGCGTGGGTTCCCTCCAGATCCTCCGGTTTCCTCCCAAACTCCAAAACATACTGGTAGGTGGATTAGATTGTGAGCCCCATTGGGGACAGGGACCAATTTGGCAAACTCTGTGCAGTGCTGCGTAATCTGTACACTATATAAATAAAGGAATTATTATTATTATTAAATTTTGGTAGGACCGCGCAGGCCCAACTACTTTCACCTACACTCTCGTCTACTGTTTGAAGATAACCATGTAACACATAACTGTGATGTAAATTAGTGTAGATTTTGTAGTCTGTTACCATGGACACATGGACACAAATAAAGTAGATCTGCCTGTAAGCTATGGACACATAATGAAAAGGGATTTATAACTAAGACCGGTTGCAAAAGAATATATACCTTTTTAGATGATTTGCTTGCTCTGTGTCCTGATCATCAAGTAGGAGTCGATACGTAGAGATTTCTCTTTCCAAATGTGTTGTCACATCCATTAAAGTCTTGTAATCTTCGTTTTGATGTTCTTGCTTTGATCGTATCTGTGACAGATTTGCTTCCACTTGATTGATGAGGTCTTGTAAATGTGACAGCTGGGAACTATAACTGGCTTCTTTTTCTGCTAATGTAGTTTCAAGTGCTAATTTCTGTAATGGTAAAGAAATCATTTAGAAAGAAAATTGTTTATAAATGATTATGAAATGTAAAGCAGAATGAGTTAGCTAGCACTCACAAGAAAAGAATAAGCGACAATCAAACATAAACAGAAAAACTTAAGTTACCCCCTTTAATGTAGAAAGAGTATGCAAAAAGCTCCCCAGCTCCCTCTAACGGTGGCTGCAATTAACAATTTACTTTTAAGAATCAACACTGTATTTATGTTTCCTTTTTAACTTTTTAGATATGTCTTTAATATGTTTAATATAAAAAAATTACCATGCTCAGTTGACTCTGTAGATCAATATCCAAAGTCTGAACCATTCTTTTTAGCTCTATTATCTCACCCTGGAAAGTAGGAAGATGTTCAGAGGAGCCAGATTCTACATCAAGTTTCAGTTCTTCACTCTAGAAACAGGAAAGGAGTGGAAAGAATCTTCAGATCTGACACAAGAGAGAATCATCTTTTCCATGCAGCGATCGTTTAGCTTGAATGGTTACAGGTTATAAAGAGTGCAAAAGTGTGGGTCAGGAAAACCTTTCACCGGCCTACTCCACCACCAGCCACACCTTCTTTCACATTGCTCCATCCACTTGGTCTGCAGATGGCATAAATGGGAAAATAATCACCGTACAGGCGTACAAGCCGTGATAAATGTCCCTCACTGATTCAGGTTGTTCTTCACATAGTAACTACTACTGGTTATAGAAGATTTGCTTGATAAAAAGAGATGAATAACAAAAACCTTTGCCAGGAACCATTTTTCTGCTTCTGCTTTGTTGTTTTCCATCAGGACCTCATATTGCTCACGAATCTCTGACAACACTTTGTTCAAATCTACTGTCTGGGGGGTATCAACTTCCACAGTGACTCTGGCACCAAGCTGATTATAAAGACTATTTATTGTCTGTTGAGATATGAAAGAATGGAAGGAAAAATAAGTCAACATTTGTTAAACTGAGAGTAAAAATACTGTGGGACAATTCACCTAAAAACAGATCTAAAGCCAAATCTATCTCAACCCAGCACCAACATAATTTCCATTGTTTAGGGATTTGAAAATCCCAGTTGACCAACTCACGCCACTTTGTGGCTCAAGAACTGAAGGGGTTGGCTACTTTAAACCATTGGGGCAGATTTATCAAGCTGTCTAAAAGTAAGAATGTTCTAAGCTGTCCATGGCAACCAATGACAGCTTAGATTGCATTTTACCAGTGCTCATGAATATAAGGGTAGCTGTAGGTGGTTGCCATGGGCAACTAAGAACAGTCTTACTTTTAGATAGCTTGATAAATCTGTCCCATTGTTTTTTGCAATGTGTGTAAGGTCTCATGCACACAGCTGTGTGTGGAATATGGGTTGTAAACAGAGTAAAGATTTCAGTTCATATTGCACAGATGGAAATTGGTGGCTGAACACCACTTACTCTGCCCATGTCTGTGGGCTTGTTCATGGTTAAGGAAGACACAGTGCATGCATTGTGCCTCACAGTGACTGTGCACAATAGACCAGGGTTCACAGCACTCATATTTGATTGTGTGCATGAGACCTTAGTATGGGACACAGAATATTAGGTACATGACCCTTGACATGTCACATGACATCTCTCAACCAGCAGCCTTTTCTTTTACATTAAAAGATATTGACACAGAGAAATTAATAGCATTTAATTGGTAAATTACCAAATATTCTGTCAGAGACATTTCTTAGTCCTAACCCTCTAGAATTCTACTTATTATTTTGCTAGAGGAATATTTTAGTCCCCAAAATTCTGCATCAGTACATTACATCTTGATTGGCTTTCTTCTTCTGCAGCATATCTTGTTGAAGCTTTTGATGGCCGATATCCAGATCTTCAGTTTCTTCTCTGATAACCTCTAACTCAAGGCGCAGAGCCTTCACATCCAGTTCAATATCAGTCCTTAACTTGACCTCCATCTCATATCTTGGAACACAAAAAAGTAGTCAAATAGTTTTTTTGTTTTCCCTAACCCATAATTACAAAGGACAGAACACATAAGCTATATTATCAATGTTTACTTTTCATAAGATCCCTACTACATGAATTAGCAGAGGACTGGTTAATTTAACCATGATATCCAAAAGAGGGAATAATCTAATTTTAATAAGACCTTCAGTCATCTTTCCCAAAATTATCTATGTGCATCCTTTAAAAGGCATTGGTCCACTATTCTGGTGAATTTATTTCTGTAGTCCCCACCCTAAGTAATACATTTGGTGTTTGATCATATAATCCAACCATCTAAGAGAAGAGAGCCCAATTAGCATAGATTTAAGGTAGTTTCAGTAACCAATATATTAATTAGGCTCTGTGCTGACATTGATAACATTGACAGAGGCTAAAGAGATAATTCCAAATTGTCAAGAGTGCCACCTATGGAAGGCTGTTCAGAGATGGTGATGTTGAAAAGTTCTCTTTAACTCTTAAAATATTTTTTTGACTTGCAAAAATTAATTAAAGTAGGGAAGTGGAAAAAATAGGATGTATAGCTGCGTTTCTCAAGTAGTATTACTGCTTTATTTTCACAATTGGACAAAATAAAGCAGTAATACTACTTGAGAAGTGCGGCTATAAGTCTACTCTATCTCCATATCCCGATTTCTGAGCAATCGGGACTCGGGACTCCGCAGCAATATCTTGTTTGACGATCATCACTCAATATACTACTGATTACCAGTTGGACTTTCTGATGCACTGTGTGCTATATATTTTTACTTTTCTGTTTGTTAAAAAATAATTAAAATCATAATCTAAATCTGTGTATGTCAAATAAGGTTTGGTGGCAAATATAATATAAAGGGCTAAATTACATAACAGAACCCAATAAATTAAATTCCCTGTTTACAGTATTTAGTGTTTGTCTCCTCATATGGGGGGCACGGAGATCTTTTGGGACCTGAGATATTCCTGTGCCTCATATTGCAACATCCAACTTTTATGCCGGTCTATTATTCGTACAGTATGTGTTAAATTAAAAACTCACTTGTTTTGGAAATCATCCACAGCTAAGCGAGTATTGCCAATCTGCCGAGTAAGCCTTGTGTTATCCATTGTAGCTTTTAAAATCTGGAAAAGAACAGTGTTATTTGTCTTTTTAAGTAATAATTTGCCGGCCATAAAATATTACTTCCTTATATATATTGGGATGTGTTTATACGGTATTGCAAAAAAAAACATTGACATCATTTAATCTGTATTGTCATCACTCACACCAGCCCAAGTCATAAACCCACTTATGTTCCTGAAAATAAACACATTTTCACAGAGAGAACACTTACGTAATCCATGCACTGACTTAAGCTAATTTTGAACTTAGGACCAAAATGCTGCAAAGCAAAAGTGTTGACTGCCCCAAATATAAAATATAAAATTAACTTTAGAAACATAAAAATCTTTGTAATTGGATTTGCTTTACAATTTAGAATATATGATATAGAGTATTATGATCCCACTGAGCTAGATCTGTTGGTTTGGGAACCATCTAAACCACTTAAACAGAAAACTCTTTAAATGATTATCTACTAATACACTAAGAAGGTGCAGTGTTAGATAAATAGACTTATCTTACTTTTCTTTGAAGTTCTTCAATTGTCCCAAAATAGTCATTAAAATCAGGTAGCATCTGAGGGTGATTTTTGTCATACCATTCTCGAATCTTCTTTTCCAGATGAGCATTTTCTTCTTCTAAGGAACGCACCTTTTCCAAATAGGATGCTAGCCGGTCATTCAGAGTCCTCATGGTTTCCTTTTCATTTGAGGTGAGTAAATTATGTTTCTTTGGGTCTCTGCTAGGAGAACATTCCCTGACAAAGCTTCCATGGGTTTGTCCAAAAGTAGATCCATGGTTAAACGATTTGTGTTTGATAATTGGACTTCCACTAGGTTTTGCTCGGAAACTAATTGGTTTCCAGCTACAAGCAGTGGTGGCTTTACTGAAACCTCGGAGGTTAAGTGAAGTTATCTGATTGAGGACATGTGGGGATAGACTCCCTTTAATTTTGCATGGTTCAGACTGCTTGGTGTTGTAGCTCATTGTGTCAGTACAGCATAGATAATACCTGACAGAGGCGACAGTACAAAGAGTGTTTGTACAACTTTAAGACCTCTTTTAAGAAGCATGGTAAAGGGTGTGAGAATAAAGCATCTTCTTTACAGGCAATATAACCTAATCATTTCCTTTCTTTACTCACTAAGTGGATTTGTCAGACAATGTAAAAAACATCTAAGCGCATGGGGGTGGTGGGTCAGATTGTAGACATCAGTTTAAAATGCTGCTTAGGAGATACTTTGACACACCCAGCTAAGAATCATGGTAACATTAAGTCACCTTTAAAGCAAGGAGGCTTAATGTTCTCACACACCACACACCTCCAATAATATCCGTAATTGGTACACTAATATATTTATACATGCATCTCAATAGCAGATCATTGGACAGTGATTCAGAAGAAGGGTACACCTAAAATCTCAGAAAGTTCAACTATTATCAGGTGACGTTTTCAGTGGAAATGCTTCAAGCTAAGCTAGCAACGTGTTTATTACCTCATTATGATTTTCATTCTTTGTAAAAAGTATATTTTTTCTGTTTAATATCATTCATACTGGGAAAGAGTAGACATAGTCTGAAAGTTTTAAATTAGATAAGGTTGGAAAAAGAAGCCTATTCACGAAGTCCACGCTATAGCTTGGTGTTTAGAGCACCATTGTAGAGGTTTCTAATTTTGTGGAATGAAAACATTGTAAATATTATAGAGAACTTAATATAAAAAAAGAGTCAGACAGTAGAGTGTTCCTCAAGTATTGGAGAATTTATAGGGATGGATTATAAATAGAGACTGCAGGGGAGAGGGTGATAATGTTGAGATGCTATTATCCTATCACTGACAAAATGCATGAAGGTCCCCTAATTTAACTCAACATATGGCTGAAAACTGGACCCAAATTCGATGTTTTACAAAGTTAAATAAACCATATTGTGATTTATTTTAAAGACATGTGAAGTTAAAAAGTAAAAAGGTATAAACTAGTTTGGGGGATTTAACACTTTTTAGGCAGAGTTCAAATGGTGAAATATGGAGATTATGAAAGACTTTGGATCCCTGGTTTGTCCAATTCCCCTTATTATATGGTGCAGAAGACATCTGACAGACTTTCTTTCGCAGAGGGACTTTATTGTTAAAAAGAAAAATAGGGAATTTAGCAAAGGATCTAGAGAAGGAAGAAAAACATAGTCCCTTATGGGTGACAGAATGTTGGGCTCATTTTGATTTTGTATCTTTCCTTCTTTTCTTTACACTATGATATGGTGTATTCTAAATTTGTATCCATATAGTTGTAGATTTGTATGTACTGTTTAACATATTAAAATTATGTATATTGTCTATACAAACCCACATTATTTGCTAATCTTAAAAAAACATAAATGACTCACTGAGATGAGGGTGGGAGAGGACAAGTCATAGATGAAATTAAAGCTTAGCATCCATCCTGCTATAGGGATGACTAATACACTATTACAGAAAAAAGTCATTTTAATATGAGATATTTATGGTTTACATTGACTGACAAGCTTTGATTTTACCACTTCTGTTTTTCTAAGAAGCTGATGCCCTTTAAGAGAACAGGGTAGTTTTATATGAACCTAGTAGGTGGTTATAAAACCGATCAATAAATTATCTTTACTGCCAAACACCCACACAAAAATTAGTCTTATTTGTAGATCCATAGCATAAACCTTTACATTTATGTTATTTTATTCTTATTACTTGTCTAAAGTGCCTGTCTGTGATTTATCATTGATTGTGGATAGGCAGGACCAGAATTAAGGGAAGATGAACTGGGCAATTGCCTGGGTCCCCATTTCCCACAGGAACCCCTGCCCCTGCTGTGAATAAAACTGTATGGAACTGTGGGGACGTGTATTTTAGTTTTCTTTTTCTTTGGTGTATAATTGAGACATTTGGAAGGTCTTTTTTGCGCCTTATGTATGATCATGTCTTTTTTCTTGTGATAAATGTTCAGCTTTTCCTGTCCTAGCAGGTGTAGCTTTTGGCCTCTTTTTGAGACTTTTTGTTGCAAATGTCTCATATCCAAATGGACACAAGCCATGTGAGGGGATTGTATACAGGAGTGGACACTACTGAAAATTTAGTATTTGAGGACATGACCAAAGATTACCATCATAATCAGTCGTGGTTTAAGTGTCCATTTGCCCCGGGCTGTTCACCTGACTAGTGCCCCCCACAGTGGCATAACTAGGAGAGGCAGGGCCCCATAGCAGATTTTTGCATGGGGCCCCCCTTAAAAATATTCATACATACACACACGTTTATACAACATAACACAACATAACATTCTACACTCACTTTTATATACTCGTCCACACATACATACATATATACTCATATGCATACATTTATGTACTCATACATACATCTATATACTAAAGTTGCATGCATTCTCTTTATATTCATACATATAGCATACATACATCATATACATAAACATAGTATATAGACACCATATGCACACATATTGAATCTATATACAGTATACACAAAATGCATATACATACAGCAAACACACATAAATACAGCATATAATCAAACATACAGTATATACAGCGTTTACACACATACTGCATATGCATGCAGTATATACACACATACATACAGTATATGCAGCAAATACACACATACATACAGTATATACAGCATATACACACATATATCCAGTATATACAGCATATACACACATACATCAGTATATGCAGCATATAAACACATACATACAGTGTATGCAGCATATATACTCACCAGCCACTTTATTAGGTACACCATGCTAGTAACGGGTTGGACCCTCTTTTGCCTTCAGCAACTGCACTAACTTCTTCATGGCATAGATTAAACTAGAGTGATGAAGAATGCCTTAGGATTTTGGTCCATATTGACATGATGGCATCACACAGTTGCCGCAGATTTCTCGCTGCACATCCATGATGCGATCTCCCTTCCACCACATCCCAAAGTCTGCCTATTGGATTGAGATCGGTGGACAGTGGAGGCCATTTGAGTACAGTGAATTCTTTGTCCATGTTCAAGAACCAGTCTGAGATGATTCCACTTTATGACATGGCGCATTATCCGTGAAAGTCGCCATCAGATGTTGGGTACATTGAGGTCATAAAGGGGATGGACATGGTCACACAATACTCAGGTAGGCTGTGGCTTTGCAACGATTTGAGTACACTGTTGCCATTTCTATCAGCTGAACCAGTCTGCCCATTCATCCTTGACTATTGGCATCAAACAGGCATTCTCGCACCAGAACGCAGCATCATGGTTATGGTTTTTCTTGTTCGGACCATTCGTTAAACCCTAGGATGGTTTGCGTTTGAAAATCCCAGATAGATCACAGTTCAGAAATACTCAGACCAGCCCTTCTGGCCAAACAACCATGCCACGTTCAAAGGCACTCAAATTACCTTTCTTCCCCATACTGATGCTCGGTTTGAACTGCAGGAGATTGTCTTGACCATGTCTACATGCCTAAATGCACTGAGTTGCCGTGATGTGATTGGCTGATTAGAAATTAAGTGTTAACGAGCAGTTGGACAGGTGTACCTAATAAAGTGGCCGGTGAGTGTACACACACACACATACAGTGTATGCAGCATATACACACATACATACAGTACATGCAGCATATACACACATACATACAGTGTTTACAACATATACACACATACATATATTATATGCAGCATATACACACATACATACAGTATATACAGCATATACACTCATACTTCAAATACACACATACAGCAAATACACACATATATACAGTATATACTGTAAGCAAATACACACATATAGCATACATTTATTAAATATACATACATATATAGGGACTTACATATCTTGCAGTGGGATGGGTCGGTTAGGAGGCATCCTGCAAGACTATGAAGTGTGCTGGCCGGGCGGCAGCGGCAGCAACTTAGTGGGCGGCCATGGGAGCAGTGTGGAGGGCCGGCAGCCGCGGGTCCAGGGAGCCTGCAGGGTGGCCGCAGGTCCAGGGAGCCTGCAGGGTGGCCGTGGGTCCAGGGAGCCTGCAGGGTGGCCGTGGGTCCAGGGAGCCTGCAGGGTGTACGCGGGACCGGGGAGCCTGCAGGTTGGCCGCGGGGCCGGGGACCCTGCCAGGCAGCTACGGTAGCAGTGTTTAGGGCGACGTTGAGGGCACCGGGGAAATGGCTGGGCGGCCGCTGGAGCAGCATGTCCGCCGGGCACCAGCAGGACCAGCGCTGAGGACGGGTGGACAGCTGCGGGACCAAGGTACCGCCCGTGAGAACATCATGCTGGCCGGGCAGCTGCGGTAGAAGTGCGGCGGGTGGATGGGCAGCTGTAGGACCAGTATGCCAGCCGCGGGAGCAACATGCTGGCCAGGCAGTCTGTGCTCTGGGGACAGGACAGAAACACTGGGGCGGGCTTGACAAAGAGGGGGATGGGCCATGATATCAACCTTAATGCGTATATAGCAGGGCCCGTGAGGCGGTCGGACCGGGTACGGAAATACAGCGCAGTCTCCAGACATTCTGATTGTGCCACTGCCCGGGCCCCTGACACTCACGTAACCCACTCACGCAACCGCTACGGCTGCTACGGTGGTAGTTACGCCACTGGCCCCCCACCAGCATCCAAACCAACATGTGTCAGGATGTTAGGACTTAAGTACTACTCTGACCATTCCTTAAAACTTGTCCTGTTTAGAAAGTATTTGAAGATGAACTGCAATCGTGGTTCTTAAACCCATCTCAAAGCCGAACATTCCTGGACTGCATGAACTTCCATCCCAACTCGGTCCATACCAATCTTCCAGATACAATGTCGGAGATGTGGATGCTACCTCCCTGGCTTGCCTGGCCTCGGTACCTCCTGCAGCTTAACTCCTCAACTCCCCCTCTACTCTAATACTCACATATAACCCAGCACCTAAAGCACCTCCCCCCCCCCAAAAAAAAAGCAGGAAAGTGATTGACTGGAAGACAACCCCTAGGGAGGAAAATGCCGCCCACTTCCATTAATAAATCGCCTTCATCAGAGCCCCCTTTACTAAAACTGTCCCACAGCAGAAAGCCTCCTTTACTGAAATGTCCACTATCGTCCCCATTTACTAAAAATGTCCACCTCAGGGTCCCCCTTTTAAACTGAAATGTCCTTCCAGCAGGATCCTTTACTGAAAGTCCAAGTCAATTGTCCATAATACTAGCCTAGCAAATAGTTATAATGTCGAATTAATGTTTGTGGGGTGTCATGTCCCTGCTCATGGACCACGTCTGGGTCGCAGGCACACAACCGTTGCCCCTCATCCGCTGCCCCCCGATACACTGCTGGTTCACTCACATCCTCGATCCACCATGCTCTGGCGGATGCCCGCTGCACGCCGGTTGGATGCATTTTCGCACATCCTAGGCCGGGACTCGCCGACTTCGTGATATTTAAAAAGGGCAGCGCGCAATAATTTGGCTCGGCCCTGGTCGCCACGTGTCCTTTTAAATTCCAACCCCTTCCTGGTCTTCAAGCTGGATCTGTGGTGCCTCGACAGCCCTAGAGAAAAGCCGTTTTATGCCCTGTTGCTTGTATTCCGAATTCTCCTCTGACAACCTACCCCTACTTCCCCAACTCCGATCCAGTGGTGCCGCTGTCCCAACCATTGAGTTTTGCATTACAATTCTGTACTTCACTTGGCTCGCCACCGAAGACAAAGTTGCGCCTGTGACAAGACACGCAGTCAACAAGTCAACCACCTGTTTGCGGCAGGCTCTGGTGAAAACTGGGTACCACTTAGGTCACAGGTGTGCGCTGACGTCAGCGTCCACGGGTGGACAGAGGATCCACTACCCACTTATCCTGACAAATGGGGTAATCAACGCCTATGGAGCCAGAAACGTGTTAGTTGCTCCAGAGTAGTGGCCGGTAGCTTAGGGGAAAAAAGCGCTTCTTTGGAGAATGCCATCCCCACAGAATGAAAACAACATGAAAAACTGTTTTCAACCTCTGGGTTTAATTTAAGTTTTCTTGTTAAGTAAAAAGGCTTTCAACTTCACATTATGCAAAGACACTGAGTATGAGCTTCAGCGTCTTTATATGGACGCCAGAGTCCTTAACTTCTGTCAGAATTGTCAAATATTTAAAAAAACAGGGCAAAACGTGGGGTCCAGTGGAAATAAATGCAAATATGTTTTCCAAGATGGGATATAATTGAAACACTTACCTACCTCTGCTTTTGTAGGTATCCCTTAATAAATATAATGGAGATAGGAAATTTGTCATATGAAATGTTGTTATCACTGTTTTGTAGTACTTGATTTTACACTGTTACTTGTAAGTCATCATTTTATATACCATCATAAATAATGATTAGCTGCATTGAAACAACAGTTATATTGCATATAACATTCACAGTTAAAAATCCTTGACAACACAGTCCAATACCATCTGATATCACATGATCATATGTATAATGAGTTGTGAACATTTCAATGTCCCAATGGCTGTACTTGGGAGTTAGTCTGTAACAATTTTTTCTCAATGTAGTAGTTTGGACTTAAGATCTACAGAAGAATCTCCAGTCTCTACTGTCATGGTCCAACATTCTCAAATATTCCTAGTAAGATTTTGCATTGTGCTGAATTGAAGACCATTTCATTACATCATACCATCTGCATTGATTGTCCCAGATGAACAATTGTCAGGTAGGTAACTATTCAGTCCCAAACATAGAAATTATAGTCCTGATATATGTAAATACTCATGTTTCTATGGAATTAGTGTATGGTAAAACGTGACACTCAACAACAAATATCATATTACGCAAATAGTTTTTATACTATGAACTTCAAGACAACATTTCTTTGAGATTCCACAAAGAGCAAAAACTGAAAGAGTCCCAAATACATTGGGACTTCACATGCAAAAAAACCTTCTAGTGAGAAGGGATCCTGATTTTAAGGAAAGTTTTAAAGGTTCATTTATAATATTTTAATGCGTATATATTATACTCTCGTTCTAAGTCAGGTGAGATTTGATGTTTCTCCTGTTGATGATCACTTTAGATCCTCAGCTATGAAGCTGGAGTATAGGAGTTATGTTAGGAATGCGAACTGTTGTTCCATCCAGACATATACAAGAACAATGATTCAGCTTGTAAATGGTCGGAATAAGGGGGTCCTTCAATCTCTTGTGTGGGGAGGGGATCTAGACACACTAAAATTTTTTGGGGGGGAATAAAGAACCGGCTGTGAACATTTACATTCTGGAAAAAACGACTAGCTAATATGAACACAATAGCGTGTTTGTATGTAGATGCTGACCTTAGGACGCCTCTACTAGTTTGTGATTTTCAAGGCTTCATCTCATTTTAACAACTCATGTGAAAACCAAATTTAAAGTACAATAAGAAGCTAGTGTATCCCAAGACAACTAAAAGCATTAGATGTATGGAGTTCCAGTGTTTGTATTTATTTTCTTTCTTTTCCTTTCCTTGTAAGTTCTCCATATAAATGTAACAGCAGTTTATGTCTTCTTGACTATGGAATCACAAACTGGTCTTCAGCAGCAGACAGTGGGTACAGGTGAATGAAAATTTGAAGCGATGAGATGGAGATTAGTATGTACTTTTAACCTGAAAATACCTTGTGACAGGTTTTGATCTAACTATACTGCTGTCCTGAATGGTAATCCTTCAGCCCATCTAGTAATATATATCAGTTCTTCTCTTTAGTAAGTGGATTCTCCATGCAGTGTATGCACACCCTGTTGAACATGGGTGTGAGGAGATACTATTTTAAAGTGGTCAGGTTCTTCTCTGCAGTAGGTGACTGTACCCCTAAGCGTCCCACATTTGTACATGCCGGTGCTGTCTGAGCCAAGAGGTAACAACCATTGCATGGGGTTCCATAGCAATCCTATATAGGTGTCATATAGAGGTCATTAAGGGAGTGCCAAAGAATTCTTTGTAACACAGAGCTTGTGGTCTAGCAGACCCTGTAGCTCTTTGGCCTATAAGAGCACCCAAATGTATTACTGGCAACGAGTCAGTAAGATGTCCTTTACAGTGTATCAATTGAGGACCGTTACCACACAATATGAATCTGATTTGTATTAAATTTCATCATTAACAAATTAAGCATAATGTTGCTTATATGATGTTGAATGTGTCAATATGCGTTTGGTCAGTGTCTTTTTCAACATATCTGCTTTGAAATTGCCATAATTCTTCTAGGACTTAGATAAGGTTCTTTTATTAATTTACCTTCTGCAGCAAATGAAGATGGGGGAGTTTCTTGATTACTTAATAACAAAAGAAAATGTATATACATAAAATTGTGGACACAGCCCAGATATTCAGATGAAGTTCAGAGTTCAATTTTTATACATCAAGTACTAGTATGTAATTGCATTTGCACATTCCCTTAAAATACTCACAGTCTTAAAGATCAAATTCTGGCCAACCACTGGAACTGTGACATTTTTCCCCCCTTCCACGTAACCTGTACGCCAAATGGGCATATGAACTGGGAGCAAGCCATGGGAAGGCTCATTTCTATGTCTGTCTCAGGTTGAGTAGGTTGTATGCACGGGAGGTTTTCTTGTAGAATTATACTGAGGGCTGACGACTCTAAGTAAATCCCAATGTGTCCGTCTTGATAAATTTACCCCATGTAGTTTTCCTTTGGTACATCGTATTGAAAACTTAAACAAGAAAATTAAAAATCGATTTAATTCTAGTTTGGAGTTCCGCAAGTCCCAAGTCAAGGAACAAAAGACCTTGCATGGGAAAACACCTTCCTTAACTAAAATGTAAGTTAAGAGAAATTCAAGAATGACCAAAGGGGTCTAAATCTGCTAATGTTTGGAAACTTTCGTGTCCATTTACATTACCTCACCAAGTACCCTTTCGTTCTAAAAAATTAAACATAAAAAGTTCCGCAAAGCTCGGATGATACAACGTTGTTTCACCTATAAAATTGTGGCACTACCACAAAGCTGCAACCTAAGACATACAAACATATTTTTATTCAAATTGCTGCAGCTTAATGGGATCGATAGAAAACCATAGTAGTCTAATGAAAAAATCTGAAAGAATAGGCTATCACTGATAACCTGAAATCAGCAGGCTAGGGACATGGTTAATCACCCTAAATGTATGAGGGCAATGTCTTATTTCAACAACCAGATTATATATATCTCGGACAATGTGTTGTGTGGTATTCGATGCTACCATCATTGGGTATGAAACACTTAACCCTAATCCTACAGAATACTGATATGATTAATAGTGACCCCTGGGGCAAGATTAGGATTGTGACCCCATTGGGGACAGGGACTGAGATTTGGCGCTCTGTCAGCGCTGCGTAATTGTGTGATATATAAATAATCAATTAATTATTATAGTAATACAATGAACTAATTCCAGTCAATCATGTCAGCCACCTAATGTGTTCCTGCCAAGTACAAAATGGCATTTTATCAGAGGCCTTTAGACATTTGTGTATTCCTTTACCCTAAATACGAGTGCTTTAGATTGTGTATTTCCCTGTACCCTAATACGAGTGAAAAGCGGCGGTTTGGATTTCAGAACATTTTTTGGTACTGAAAATAAGCGGCTTAATACTCGGTACATTATGGTAATTGTGTGGATTGGATATTCCTAGCTCATCACATTCATACGGACTGCTCAGCTAATGCTACACAGCGTCACTGGTTTGTCCTGTTTCAATTCCAGTGTCAATTAGTCCTATTCTTGAGATTTCCAATAAACAATTGTTTTTAAGTGATCCCCTTACAAGCCAGAGTTTGAATATGTTTTTTTGGGACAAAAACCAGCTTTGTATAGTCAGGAATTTTCCAAATTTTTATGTTATACAGCATATGACCTTAGCTTAATCATCTTTTGTTATCTTCCACTTCTTACATGTTTAGTTTCAGGTTCTCTACTCACGTATTTTCCTGGCCCTTCAACACACTCTCTGTGAAGAGTTGCGATTTCCATTGTTCTAGACAGGTTTTTGGATCCATAGACGTTCTATAACCCAATTTGTGTTCCATCAATTGATTTGTACAAGTTCTTCTCGACCATTGTCAATCATTGTCTGGAGTTGGGGCAAAGTCTCGCGAGCTTGAGTCTTGGCTCTCAGTTTCTGTAGGTTATTTGTAGAGAGTAATCTGCAACTCAATGAAATTTGAATGAAATTTATGGTAAAGCCAAATGTGACGAATTACTTGACTGTACTGTGAGTATATCCAGGCACCTCCCCAATCCTTACCCCCACCCCCCCCACCCCATTATACCTCTCACTTTACAAAAATATTTAACCCTCTTTTTGTGCTTCATTTATTCTATTCAAATTAGCATTGTTACCTATTCTGAAAGTAATTCTCACCAACTTCACTTTACTTTCTAATTCTAGTTAGTAGCCATCATTAATTCTCCCCTCCAAAACTAAATTGTATAATTCCCTAGTAGACCTTTGCCTAAGTGAACTATTCTCTGCAACTCTTACCAAGCCCATGGGGATTTCTCGTATCATCTGCTACACACAATTTCTATATGATCTCCTCCTGGCTAAATTGGTGGCAACTACTCCCTATTCTGGAACATCCGGAACACCAAAATCCAAAGATAACCAAATTTCCTTTCTACTGCTCTATCATTCCTGTTTTATTTCCTGAATTTCGTATCTACTGGAGTTCATCTCTTTGTGTATAAAATTCTCCTTTTCTCCTCTCCTTCTCCTCTGTCTCTTCTTTTTGTCTTGAGTAACAAAATCATGTATCTGTAGGCCTACCATATTCAATTGGCTTCCCAGGTCAATCTCTAGGTTCCTGTACACTGCGCCTAGATCATTATTTCGATTTCCACTGACTGTAGGTTTTCTACCTGACTGACTGACCACTTAGTTTCTTCAGACTGTAAGAGATAGTTACACTATGGTCATGTCTTTGGGCAAAATGCAAGTATTTAGTGGAGATTATATTCACAGTCAATTCCTAATATACATGCAATGTGACGAGTTGTCTGATTGGGTTCTGCAGCCCCCAACCATAGAAAATGAATCTGTATGCTTGCCATATCTTAGATTAAAATCAGGTCCCCTGGGGTATTCCTCGGTAACAATGAATGTCATACAGGCGTCCCCTACTTAAGACCCCGATGTACGAAGGACCCCTCTGCCCACTGTGACTTCTGGTGAAGCTCTCTGGATGCTTAACTATAGTCCCCAGACTGCAAATGATCAGCTTTAAAAGTTCTCTGTACGAACATTTATTGATAATCCTTGGTCCAATTAAGAGCAAAAAATTTTGAAACTCCAATTGTCACTGGGGGCAAAATAAAAATTTTGTCTGGATCTACAATTATAAGTTACAGTTTAAGACTTACATACAAATTCATACTTAAGAACAAACCTATGGACCCTATCATTAACTCACCTGGGGACTGCCTTATATCCAATTACATGATTAGTGTTTCATCATCTTATTTACCTCTAAAATGAATAGGACTGCGATGTAGTTCCAATACACTATGATTAGTTACTTTTTTAATTTAAAACATATTCCAAATATTATTTCACATTGTTTGTTAAGCTTGATACAAATTCTGATGCTTGGAAAAGTAAATGGACCTGAAAAGCTTACGAGTAAGTGTTCAATAAGATTCCAAGTTTGAAGGATGGCGTTTTCTCTCTTCAGCATTCATGCCTTTTTTTATTCCTTCCTGGCTAAATGATTAGCTCAGGGGTCTAATAATGTGTGAACTTTCTGCCTACTGTGAACCGTTCTAAATAAAAAATTTGTCCTTTAACAAACATTGTTTCCACTCACATAATTCATTGAAGTCCTGGTCCCATCAGCCTTCACTTGCCAGTGGCAAACGCATCTGAAACTTCAATTTTGTGTCTCATCTCACAAAACCTTTTTCTCAACAGCTTCGCAAGTCTTAATATTAATAGCGTCTCTAAACCACTTGACTTATCTTAAAGGTCTTCTGGGAAGGCATGTCTAACCTGATACTTTGCTTTTGAGGAGAATTACATTTATATATAAATATTTTTGGCATTATAATATAATGTTCCCTCAAGCATGTATCTCTTTTAAATGAATTATCCCTCTTGTTATTCAGGTTTCTAGTTTCAAACACAGAACAAATTTAAAAAAAAAAAATGAAACATTACCCGGCAAGGAACATGGCGTTCAACGTCCTTAAGTTTCTTTGCCATAAGGTTTTCGTATTCTTCCCCGAATCTCAGACAGAACTTTATTCAAGTCGCTACCTTGAGGCAGCATCTAACTCTTACATTTACTCTAGCAAGCAGCCAAGTTGACTTTTTAGGATTTGACCTCCTGCAATAACACACAAACTTGTATTAGAGCAAGAAGCAACATAAGGGGACTTTAGCTAAATCCAGAGCATAGAGTTGGTATCATGTAAGCATTTCCACTAACATATGACTGACTGGATATCTGAAATTTTCAAACTTTTTTTTGATTTGATTTTCTGTGTAAGGTATATATTTACTACTAAGATCTGATGCAACATAAAAAAGCATGCCAAGACTTGGTTACCCAGTCGGTGTTTCATTGGCGTAATCATTACCATTATGTTCCATATATGCTATAGGGCAAACTTTTATATATGACTGTAAACGTCATTTCTATGATGTATACACCCTGATCAATCACTATTCCTTGTCAGCAGGAATTCCTTGTTCGTTGGCAAAACAACCTTTGTTGTCCACTCCATGCCAGTGGGCAATTGGAGGTCCTGAAGGTGCTACCCTGGCAACGTCATTCCTGTCCCAACAGCGACCAACTTTGCACTAGCTCCTGTACTGGAACTGGCTGACCTGTTTGTAGACGGCCGATGATGGCTGACGGATTTTACAGGATGCTGGAGCCTCTAACTATGGCTGATAGTGGAAAGGCCAGAGTTCACATCCAATGTCAGGTGGCAACCATGTGATAAAATCCCCCTCTATATTTTTTCTTCTACACTGTGTTACCACCCTCCTCATGGTTCTTCTTCCTCGCTGTAATTTTCTTCTTCTAGTTCTTAACCTGCATTCAACAGTCACATTTTCCTGTTGGATCCTTCTAACATTCTACGAAGTCCTTTCAAATCTGCATCCACATTGCTCCTGGCATCGTAATTCCATATTCCCAACCCTGGTTATTTGCAAAAGCAATGGGACAGTTTATAAGAGTATGTATGTTGACTCTTTACTAAATAAACGTTAATACCTTTGAATATAATAGGGTTCCTAACTTTTCAGGTTCTTTTTCAGTGCCCTCTATTAAGGTTGTTATTATTAACATTATACAAGATGCTGAGGTTGTCCGCTTCGTCGTAGGTGAGGACCTTGGCTTACATCTTTGTCTTATGGTTTTTGTTTTTTAAGTTTTTATTTACCAGTTTTTGCTTTCTGTCACGTACTCACTTTGTTTGTGTAAGTCATCATAGCCATTTTGAATTTGTCTTTTGGATAGAAATTTTAGGGCATTTTCTACATAGATAATGAATCTATATGAAATCACGAAAGCTTTAGGTAGGTTACAGAGTATCATTAAGAAATAAGTCTTAGTAATTCCTAAACTAAGCACCATGATACAAATTTATATGCTTTTGACAATATTTATAGTGCATACTTATAGTATTCGGCCAAATTTCTTATCCTGTTTGAATCACAATACAGACGGAGATTGCAGTTTCAGGCATAAAACAGAATTAAGCAAGCAACAAATGATCCTTTTAGATCTTTTTTGCTATAATAAGAGAATTTTCGACTCTCACAATAGCATATAGATTATTTTAACAACATTACCTGATTTTGAAGATCCTCAATGGTTTTTTAAATACTCCACTGGAGTCAGAAGTGTAATTGGAGCATTATATTTCATACCAAATCACTGATCTCTTCTCCATCTGCCTATTCTCCTGCTCCAGGCTGTGGACCTTATCAAGATAAGATGCTAACGTTCATTCAACTACTGCATTGTCTCCTTCTCAATTTATGCTAAGAGACCATTGGTCTTCCATCTTTTTCCAAACTCCTCAGAGTTAACTCCATAGCTCCCTCAGAATTATGAATAAATCCGGGACTTTTGTCTATGCTCAGAGACCAATAGATTCTTCCTTAATCCTAAACATCCAGAGAATTAGGGTTTTGAGGTGTTCTCGAGAGACTGTGACATCTTTCTGTTGAGACGACTTTGATCATTTTCTTGTAGCCTTTACCCTAAGAGACTCACTACTTTGAATGCTAGATTTATTGGTATGGGCAGAGTATCCAGAGTGGGCTTAATGGATCCACCGATTCACAGGAAACTAAGCTACATAGTTTAAACTGGAGATGGTTGGAGAGTAACTTTTCTAAGGTTGTATCTCCTGAAGTTGATAGAGTAGACTCTCTGCTGATCTCTTAGGACTGCCTGACTAAAGAACAACTGTTTCTTTGTTTGAAAAGCTTTTATATTAATATGAGGGTGTTGGAGATTACTGAGCAATTGTTAATAGGCTTTTTACAAGCCCTCTAATTCCCTTTACTGCTATGGTTCATTGATGATAGAGTGATGTTTGAGTAGCAAGTGACGGGTTGTCAATGCAGTCCAAACATAAACTTATTGAGGCGTAATGTTTATAATGTATTTAATGCACACAATAGTTTATAAGTTTTTCAGGGTTGTGTCGCATCAAGAATATTATAATGTCTTCCAAAAGTCATAACTATTTAGTAGGCCTCATGCCAAGAATGGTGGATCTGCCGTGGTCCCTTGTTTATAATCCTTCATTAATTTTATGGGTGGCCACTCACACTGCAGATGAGAATACAAAAATGCTCTATAATGTGCTGATTGGCACTTGATCATGACATGGCCATGGAATCACAGCCGTGGCATGAGACCAAAAAAAAAGAAAAAAATTGATGGGGAGTTGCTAGGCACTCAAAAACGCTAGCACAAGCACCAACCTACAGTATGTGCAGATGAGGCCTTAGAGTTTTAACTTTTTCCTTTTACTGAATGTAAATTAAGTATAAAATGGTGATAAGCATTGAAAGTTTTTTATATAGATCCTAAGTATGTGCTGAATTTTCCATTTGTTTGTGATGTAATTTTATATGTTGTGCCACTTGCAATACATTGATTTAGTGGTGTCCAAAACAGCAATATATACACAATTCTGCCACGACTTAGGCTTTATGGTCCATAATGTCGGGGCCTCTCATCATCTCCATCTGGCCTTTTCTTTCTTCCTGTCTGCGTCCTTTGGTTATAATGGCTACAAGGATCAAGCATTTTGTTCTGTCACCAGTATAACTTGTGTGCATTAATCAGTACTTGATGGGGTCCCTTTTGCACTTGTTCCTTCGATATCACTGCTTTTGGATTTTTTTCTTTCACAGCTTCCCAGTGCATTAGCAGATTATTTAATGATAAATGATACATAGAGAGTACAGTTTTGTTCCTCACCATAAACCAGGCCTCATATTACTGTAAAAATAAATTAATTGCTTTTGATGTTGGATGTAAAAAATGAAATGCAAAAACTGATGTTTTAGCACACAATGGCTTGAAATGTACCAACAAATCAGATGATTACCTGTAAGAAGAGAATAAACATTATTTTGGAAATCAGTGTGGCTGTCCTCTGTTTGTTGGATGGTGTAGAATAGAATGATTGTGTAACTGAAAATCTAACTCAACACAGAACTTGCTTTTCATTCTAAAAAGGAGTCCTTAGATCATTCCGGTCCCCAGATCTGTAGCTAAGGGGTATTGCAGAAATAAAACATAATTCCTAATTGAATGGAAGCCTTAACAATGTAAATTAGTTCTTTACTTTACATTTTGCTCCCCCTTATCAACAAAATGCTGTTATATCACTATAAGGAGAAATTAAAAATGCTACTGGGGTTGGCCCTTTTATCAGTTCTGTTAACTACTTTGCCCTGTGGAGACCACAAAGGAAAGAAGATGGACGCCAGTCATATGGGCACAATCACAATTCCTGCACCTGCCTTGGTAGGTCATGTAATCATCATTATGTTTGCTTAGTCGGTTGGTTGCGTACATCCGATTGCGTGCGGCTTAATCCCAGGCACTATCGCCCGAAAACTGCAATGGAAATGGCGTCCACAGGACCTTAGTAAACGCCCATTGTGTTTTGTTTGTTCTTTTATTGGTTTATAAGCCTTATGGCTTTGGGATCAGATGTTAATATTCCCGGAATTTCCCTTTAAGGATCGGACTTCTCCCTTACAGTAGCAAGCAGTATCTCTGTAGCAGTCCCAATGCAGAATCCAGATTAGAAATTAATATTTACCTTGATATTGTCACCGGTAACTTCTAAAGAGTCTACTGCACCAAATCTAGTAGGTCTCTCAATGTTTTAATAGACATTTCTCCACTCTACTAAACTCCTTCACTGGCACTACTGGTTCCCTTTGCACCTACAAACATCTTTATTTTGTAGAATGTCCATAAAGAAAATTTAGCCTGATACAGATTGTGGTCATTATGTGTTGTGCATGGACTCCTCACGGCGGTCCTATGGACTTCCCTTTCGGACACTTTCTAACGTCTGCCCACACCCATCCTCATACAGTTTGCTTCTGTCCTTTTATACTGCACTTCCTTCCTTATATCCAAACCTCCAGAGAAGTAGAACTTAAACGGAAAAGATCTCCAATATATGCACACCATTTGGTCCTCCAGACTGCTGGTAATAGTTTCTCCGTCACAGATTTATATCCCCCAAGCCACACCCTTATACTGACTGTACCCATACCTCCTTCAGACTTACGCCACATCTGAATTTTTTACATAATTGTCAGCGCCATTATCAAACAGGCTTCAAACTACAGTTTCGCTCTAGGGACTAGAGATGAGCGAGCACTAAAATGCTCGGGTGGCTCGTTATCGCGAGCCAACATTTCCTGATTCTCGAGTGCTCGTTCGATAACGAGCCCCATTGAAGATCATGGAGACCCGAGCTTTTTCAAAGGGACCAAAGGGTCGGAAATAAACATGTGTTATTTAATTTTGAAAAAGAATGTCTTTCTGATAAGTTAGCGATGTTATGCAACTCTGCAACTATTCGTCACTGTTCCGCGCCGTATATTATCTCCCGACACGTTAGCAGATTGAAGAACAGTGAGAATGAATAAAAACAAGTGAACACAGTGAACACAGGATCATTTTAATTGAACAAACGCAGTGAAAAAACCAGTGAAGACTAGATTGCAGATGTTCGGCACATCTGCTTACTTTCAGCAGATACGCTGTCCCGGGGATCCGCTCCTCTTCTTCCACTGAAGTCTCCCCCGACTCTCTGCCCTTCGAGGCCTCTCTGGCCTTCCCGATGTCTCGTGCTGCTGCCGCTGCCCAATGTCTCCGTGCCTGTTCTCTGCCGCCCTCCCCCTCTGTCTCCCCCCCCGTTTGCCTGTCGCTTGCCACCCGCTGCTCCGTGCCTGCCGCTGCCCCGCTGTCTCCCGTGCCTGCCGCTGCCCCGCTGCTCCGTGTCCTGCAGCTGCCCCCCTGTCTCCGTGCCTGCCCGCCGCCTCCTGTGGTCTCCGTGCCACGCCGCTCCCCTCCCTCCCCCTCTGTCTCGTGCCCCGCCGCTGCCCCGGTGTCTCCGTGCCCGCCGCTGCCCGCCCCGGGTCTCCGTGCCCCGCCCGCTGCCCCCGGTGTCTCCGTGCCTGCCGCTGTCCCCGGTGTCGTCGTGCCTGCCGCTGCCCCGAGTGTCATGCCTGCCGGCTGCCTGTGCTGCTCCCGGTGTCTCTGTCCTGTTCCCCATGTTCTTCAATTGTTCTCACATACTCTTTTGTTCCGCACCGTTCCGCCGTTCTTCCGACAAGTAGCGATGTGCCGAACATCTGTATCTATCTTCACTGTGTTTTTCACTTAACTGAGCCTTTGTGCACACTGTTTTATTCTATTCTTCATTGTTCTTCACTGGGTTTTTTTAATTAAATGCTCGATCTCGGCATGGGAAATACTCGTCCGAGCAACGAGCCGTTTTTCGAGTACCTAATACTCTAATGAGCATCAACTCGGACCGAGTATACTTCGCTCTCTCTAACTAGGGAACCCCCTAACCACACATACCAATATGTGATTAACTGCCACAGTCATGACTTCCTCTCGCACCACACTTCTTTGAGCATAAGCAGGACATTCTTCCAATTAGAGCAATATGAAACTGTATTGGTGTAGTCTCCTGGACCAAAACCGGATGTTAACTTTGTGAAGAGAAAATAGGATGTTTCTGAGGTAAAAAAAAAAAGGGCAGTAAATTCATTTAAATTCAATACGTGCAGTAAATTAATTTAAACCGACCCGACCTCTTACTTAATAATAGGTTTGGATCTTGTATCTGGGCATGCTGGGCAGTCCGGCCTTATTCATTATTCATCTGCCATGTGCGGCTTTTCCTCCTACAATGTGACCGCTGGCAAGGGTATGCTGGGGGTTTGTCGGCATGCCCCCCTAACGAATACCGCCGACGCCAGCAACCAGATAACACATCCGACCTCTTATTTAGTAAGAGGTTGGAAGATCGTTTAATTAATTTACTGCAAATAAATAAAAAACAAATGGCTAGGAAGAAAGGGGCTGGGGGGGGATTAATGGGGGGCACAGTTGGTGGTGGGTTTTTCAAAAGGGGTGACAAGGTCCTCTTTAAGCCTCCGTCCCGTTTGGCTCCAGCCCCCGCCCCCTCTCCGATCCTCCACCGTTTGGCGCGTCGGTGTCTTCGGCTAAGTGGCAGATGTTCGGACATCTGCAATATGTTCTTCACTGTGTTCTTTCACTGTTGTTCCTTCACTTAATCATGATCCTGTGTTCACTGGTTCACTGTTTTTAAAATTGTATTCTTTCTTCAAACTGTTTTTCACTGTCTGTTGTTAATTAAATGCTCATCTCGAGAGGGGAAATACTGTCCCGAGCACGAGCCGTTCCGATAATGCTAATACTCGAACAAGCATCCAGCTTTGACGAGTTAACTCGCTCATCTCTAGTCTGGACCAAGGTCCTGTATTAATCTAGATTCTGGTACAGATCTATATCTGAATTGTGAGATTCAAAAAAAAAGTGGGAGTTTCACATCTCCCTTTTTATTTACGATATTCTTTTTAATTACCACTTGAACTTACAGTCATTCATTAATGTATGATTTGCTTGTTACATAAAATGAATTAATGGGCTTTATACACCTGGAGCGTTCTTTCTCCAGGGTCCCTGTTTTGTGTTGGCGTCATAATGCGCACGTATAAATTTTTAAAGGGACGGGAAAGTGTGGGGAAAGGTGGCAGTAAAATGTTAACTTTTATAATTATACTTAAAATAACTAGTTGTTATGAAACAAAAATAGAACAGATAGGGAAGTTTCAAGGGATTGTGCTCGCTCCCCTCCATGCAGAGACTGACCCTATAATTTGACTTGCGTGGATTCCCTTAAATTGAGGGATTTGTTAGAGGGGATCGTTGTCCAACTTGATAGATATTATTTATAGTAGATATTCAGTGTTAGTTTTATTGACCACTTTGTTCCTCATCCATCATCCGTATACACATGTTGCAACTTTCTAGTATTCAACCTCTATTGGTGAAACTATGTCAACTAAGATTTGGAGGTTTTTTTTTTGCACCTGTTTATTATAGGCCGGGCAGAATAATAATAACTAATAAAAAATATAATCTCTCATAATTATAACTATCTTTTTATAATTGACAATAATCCCACACATGGACTATACCTACTAAACTCAGGTATTCCCCACTCTTTCTAAATACTCATACGGTATATAAATTAAATAGATAAATCATACACAGGGAGGTTTTCGCCATGACCCCTAAGTGCCCACTACACGCTGATGTTGGCAACTCGAAATCCATTCCATCATCCAATTGACACCCACAAAAATTTGTATAAAAATGTTTAAAAAAGGTTGGGCAGATCCCACAATAGTATAAAACAAAATCATGCTGATAACAATGAGATGACAACATTAACAGGTGTCAGAAAATGGTGGACAGGAATAATTTTTTGTATTTTGTATTTGCATGTTTGTATATTTTCTTCGACGGTAAAAGGAAATATGTCAGTTTGTTGCAAAGTGAAGCCGTAAAGCAAAGCTCACGAGAAAAACTTCAGCCTTTTTTGTATATAATTTTTTCTAGTATGCCTGTACAATTGTGTAGAATATGAATAGAGGACACTATGAAGCACAATTTAGTCCATTGTCCTCACAAAAAACAAGGCCCTCATACGCTCTTTAAATGGAAATAAAAAAGGGTTAATATTTCACAGCAGTCTATTATTAATTATGCGGGCATCTGTAATTTGTTTGGGGGTTTTTGGCATTGATTCTGATTTTGTTTGTGAGCTGTTTTATGAATAAATATACATTTATATGACTTTCTTAAAAAATAGATATAATAGTGAACAAAAATGCACCCAAGACAGTATCTGCTTAATACTTTAGGAATAACATTTTTATTATATAGAGATAATCATTTTCCGGAACAATATGCGACATTAACATCCCAGTCTCCATTCAAAAGTGATCCATGAGCTGTGTAGCTCCATGAATGATCACAGAACAATCACATGGTTACACTAATAGGGGTACATACAGTATTATTAGCAACTGAACATAGCGCACAGTACAGTATCACTTTCATCATTTCTGCTCAGTAAATAGTCCAAGCACATATAGACGATAAGGGTTTTACATTATTTTAAGAAAGCTATCAACATTGACAAAGCATGAAGGATATGCGACAATTGATAAATAGCAGCCCTTGAGATCTGGTTAATAATAAAAAAACCTAACCTTTATGTGTGTTGTAGTAGCAGCAGATGTAGAAATTGTAATTTTTTGAATCTCGAACACTCTGGAGCACTGGTGCGTGAGATATCTCCGAATTAACACAGCATAACCCCTTCCCTAGGCTACTAGTCCCTGCTGTGGCATAACTCAACTCAACTCACAATAACTCATTCACACAAAAAACTCACTCAACAACACCAAAACTCAACTCACACACACTATCAAACAAACTCAACTCCACCCTCCCCTCATCTCCAAACTAACACACTCAAAACTCCCATCCAACTCCCACCCCCACCCCCAACAACAACCCCAAAAACTCATCACCCTTATACTAATATCCTCTCCTACATCCACCCCGAGCGCTCTCCCTCCCAGCCCTCCCCCCTCCCCCCCCTCCACCCCACCCGCCAACCCCCCGCCCTCTCCCTCCCGCCCTCCCCCCCCGGCCTCCTCACTCCACCAGGCTTCCCCACCCTCCGCCTCCCCTCCCCCCCCCTCCTCCGCACCCCTCCCCCATACCCGCCCCGTCCCTCCCCTCCCGCCCTCCGCGAGACTCTCGCAGCCCGGCCCCTCCCCGTCTCCCTGTCGCCCCCCCGGGTGGTCCCCCTCCAGCCCCTGTAACGCCGAGTCCCCTCTCTCCTCCCAGCCCGTCCGCGGCCCCCCGTTTTATCTCGTCTCACACCGGCTCCCTCCCCGCACAAGGCTCCCGTCTCCACCCCCCCCCACGGCAAACCCCTCGCCCCCTCCGTCTCGCCCGGCTTTTAATCGCCAGAGACCATTGAATCACAGTCGCTTCAAATTCAGCTATATCCTCAATGTAAAATGCATTCCTCAACAGTCTTGCTGCTACACACCAATGTAGGTTCATAGATCTCCGGGGCTGCTAACCAACACTCTGCAACTTTCTGTAGTCAAAACTGCTGACGGATTCCCTTAAAATCTCTAAAATATTTCTACCTTCAAGAATGTCTGAAATTATTTTAACTGCTAAGTCCTTGGCTACCAAGATTTATAATTTCTTGATCCTGTCCCTTGGGTTTCCCTTACTCTCTACTCACATTACCTAGATTTTTTTCTAGAGTCACTCCCATTGGCTTAGCAATGTGCACTCTTTTGCATTTTCTTTCTTTTCAATCTACATTTTGATTGCAAGACATCTGGTGAATGTAATACATGCTCTAGGCCAGTGACCTCAGAAGTCACAGAGTAAAATGTGAAACCCTCGTAGGATGTGATATATAAACAGAGTTTAATAGTGTAAGCATCGACAGTGAGGCCATCTTGACCTACAATGTGAAATATTTCTCCCCCTATAAACTTCTGCAAATAATTACACGAAACTATATGGATTCCATTGACCTGTCCCATCTTGGTGGTTCACCTCTATTTCTTTTCCTGTATTTCACAAACTGTAGTACCTCAAACCACTGGATTTTTACCTACTTTTGCCATCATTAATTTAAAAGATCACGAACAAGATAGCAGATATAGCCATTCTTCAGATAAATGAAAGGAGGAAAAGCAGAGCATTCATTTATTTGGGGTGATTCTTACAGTGTCTCCCTAACACTCTACAACACTTTTATTGGTCTGAGGAGTGATGGCCTGAAGAGGTTGTGACTTTCATGTTGCCACAAGAGGAGTGATGTTCCCACTGTGGTGTCCCGAATGATGGTGACCTCCATGGTGGCCCACCAAGGAGTGAGGTCCTTCGCTTGTGGTGACCAGAAGTATTGTTACCCTTATGTGGGCCAACCAAGGAGAGATGTCCCGCCATGTGATGTCTAGCCGAATTAGTGACCCCACAGGGTGGCCACCAGAGGAGTGATATGATCCACTTTGTGTTTTAAGATTTTGTGCTCCCAACATGGTGTCTGAAAGTAATTAGTAATAGTAAAAAACCCCAATATATTGTAATGCTCCTAAAATGAGTAGCGTCCAAAGAGATCATAAGTAGGAGCCTTTTGTTTTGCAAGAACATAATTTCACATCAAGATCCCCAGAATCAATGAAGATTACATTGTCCAATACATCTCCTTAATAGAGCCCTCAACACAGAATATTGAATAGGGTACTTTATTCTATACCATTACTAAATTTATATCTACCGCCCCCCATTCTGACAATTTCTATTTCTTTGTTCTGTGAAGACCCCAGGATAGGTGGTGGCAGACATACAGTATCTCTCTTTTAGAGACTATGGTTGTGGAAAACAGTTTTTTTTTCAATCCACTACAACCTTACCATAATTTCCGCATCTTGACCAGGCGTCCCCTTTTGGTTCACTTCCCTTAACTGTCCACCGGATAAGCTGAATTCAGTTTTCCATATGAACTTAACCTGGCTTTCAGTAATAATTAATCATTTAGATATCAATCAGCAACTGTCCTAATAAACTGGTCAATGCACAATGGACCTCACCGAGCATAACTATGTTTTCCAAACCATTTAAAACCATTCAAATTAACAAAACGGGACGAGGTGGCAGCAAGGTCGTGGGGTTTTGGCCATCATAGTTTGCCATATCCATGGCTCGAAACACTACAGCAACAGTACATATTTTTGCCCCCTGACATCCTCATTCATGGCCATCTAGTACCGCTTGTATGTTGGCAATTTCCATCTCCAGGTGAGTTTCTGGTCCATGAGAACCTTTTCATTCATGTTCCTGGCCGTTCCTAAATTGATAGGAGTGTGTCAAGCTCGATTCCATGATTTCGATCAGCACTGTATTCGGCAAGGCTTTGAATCCAAATAGCTTCAGTTTTCTGCCAACGGTGCCTTCCTAGTGCTGATTTCTGAATGCAAGAAACGGTGATAATATCAAGTACTGCTTCTAGTACAACATTAAACCATTTACTACTTAGTCATGTAATTGCAGATTCCCTTCTGCCCATGCTTCAGTTCACTTTGTAGTCATTTCGAGGCCTGCACAACATAACACGCTTTAATTCATGTTCAGTGTTAACAGACTGACGTTCTTGTGAGCTAGAAGCCACCGTCCGACTGAGTTTCCCCCGCTCAACACACAAAAGGCAAACACAAGATTCTAAGCATCTACTTAAAAAATTCCAAATACGTATTTTACTGCAGAATATCTCAGCTCAGTTCCTGAAATTTCATTCAATGTAAGTATGATCACCATTTGTACAAATCTCTGCTGAATTCATGATGAGCTACTTGCCAACAGGTGGCTTCTCTTACACTAAATGTGCAACTAATAGGAAGAAGCTCCATTAATAATCCCTTCAATTCCCTTGCAGGACCCCCCTCCACTTCAAATGCTGTTTTTTCAATTTACGTCAATTGAGGCCGTTCTATATATAACAACAGGGCACATTTACTTACCCGGTCCTCGGAGTTCCCGAAAGTGCATTGTTCCGTCCGGAATCACTCTGCCGCGCTTCACTAGTCGGTGCATGTAAGTGCTTGGCTACGACACAAATTTAAAATGTTAAATTCCGCAGTTTGTCTGATCCTTCGTATCGAGTCCGACAGCCTGCCCCCTATTTGTGTTGCCTGAAAGAATCTTTGGTGTGTGCCAAACCCCCCTTTTAATTTCTGTCCCAATGGCAAAAATCCGGAAATCGTTCGGGGTGTGGTGGGGTGGGATGTCCGAGGACAGTGCGGTCTGCGTGGCCCTTATAAATGAGCCCACAAAGCCCCCTCAGAGGAAATATTACTCTCTCTTTATTCAGACTTGAGGTGAAAAATCCTAAACAGGTGGCTATCCGATTCATAACTCCCATATATCAGGAAAGACTTTATGGCTAAAGGATTTCTTGACTTGTTCCTTTCTTTCTTTTTTTCGTTTTTAAACATTTTTTTTAATTTTTAACAGCTAAAAATATTCCCACTCTATCAGTCCATTACCAATGGCCTTGAATTACTATAAAATCAAATTTACAACACATAATCATTGCTTGGGAATATATGCTCACTTGAATTTCCTTTTTCGTTTTCTCCTTACGGGGTTCAATCTTGCATGAACCAGGCTGGGGTATTATCTTACCACCTTTTATCCAGTCTCTTTTAGACCAACAAATGTAGGCTGAAGCGGCGGATTGGAATACTTAACTGTAAAAAAACACACCCTAACATTAATAACCTATTAACATAGTAACCTGATGTAGAGCTATGGTAGGTTATTTCCTTTACTCTTGGTAACGTATACTATGGACCCTTATCGCATTGGGAATGAACTTCGGGATTTATTTGATTGAAGAGCAATTTTTTCCATACCTGCCAACTCTTGTATTTGTAAAGTAACTTTCCTCTATGTCCGGACCCCTTTCCTTCCAGTGCTAGTGAAAATAATGTTTTGGATAGCAATATATGGGCCATTATTGTTTGGGTTGTTTACTGAGTATCTTGCAGGTTTAGAAGACGTCAATCTGTAGCGGAGAAGGCCCACATTTTTAATGCCAAGGCTCTTAGCTCATATGTTTTAACACCAAAGGCTGTTGATATTTTTTGGGGGGGGCAGGACCATAATGTGTCAGCAGGGTAACAAACCTTTTTTTGGCCGCATTATCTCTAATCAACATTGGGGTGAATGTGGGGTAAGATTTTACTTTAATCTAACCGGCGTGAATACCATCTCATGTGTGGTTTTACTATGACCTCTACACTGGAAAAATTACGAAAATTTGTAGTTAGCTAGCTCAAAGCTGCTGCGATTGGCCAGTGGAGAAAGAGGTGTCCTTGGGTCCTTTTTCCCACGCTTCCACGTATGGTATTTTTCTTTATGCTTATTTTGTTGCCTATACAGGCTGTAGAAGAATGTAATATACCCTCCTCTCCACAGTTTGGGTATGTTTGCAGTCTGGTATTACATTTTTTTCAGGGGGAGTGAACCAGCATTCCTCCAAGGTGGTACAAGCTCGGCAGAGACTAATGTATCATTATCTTAATAGTCTATTGCAAAGAACTTTCAGGTGCTTACCATTTTCCAAACGATCTTCTTCTTCCCTAGATTTCTTCCATAGTGTTTTCATATTCTTCTCGGATTTCGACACAGCTTCATTTAAGTCATAGATGTAGCGGCGTTCAATCAATATTGATTCTGGCCCCCAGCTGTGAGAGAGAGATTCTATCCCTATCGCGCGAACATACTCAGAAGTTATATTGTGCATTACTTTGGAGTTCTTCTCTTTCGTTCTAACACAAGAATATTTTACCTCCTCGCTGTTTCATCTGAAGGCTGTTCTTTTTCTTCCGTCCAGGCTTTGGACTGCATCTCCACTCACTGTTTTCCTCATCAGTCCATCCCAAACTCTTGCCATATTATTTACAATCCATCTTGGGCATTGTTCCTACTGGGTAAGTTCTTGCCTCATCCCTTTGTGCACCAAGATAATCAAATCTCACATAGGGTTATATTATTTCAGTTTATTAAACTTTGAACCTTTTAGACCTTTGTTCAAGAAAATGCTAAATCATAATGATAAACCATTGGCACCATGGCTGTGGTAATCTTCTTATATTAATTTTTTTTTTATATTTTATATTGTTTTATCCCTACTTTCCTTTCTAAATTCAAGGTTTAACATTATCTAATGAGCCATAAGGCTGTAGTGTGCTTCAGAGCACCTGTCGGCGCTGCAAATTCTATGCTTGTTACTTCGGAGGAGCACTTACTCACACTGCGTGCTCACTGCGCAGATATTACAAAGTTGCATAAGATGGTGTAGATGGGGAGGGGATACAGTGTAACAACAGCTTGTAAGCAGAGCACCAGAGGGCTTACTGTACCATGCCCTGGATCCATTCAGACCATTCCACAATTTTTAATTTATTTTAAGAATGGAGGAGGTCATGGATAAAACAAATATTGAAAATTACCACAGTCACAGTGCTGTACTATGAATAAGTGTCCCTGGGTTTTCATGCTTGAACTTGATCGTAGATTTGATTTAACTATAAAAACTGCAAATTGTATTTATAATAGTGGTAATAATGTAATCTAGTGATAATGAAATGTATTAATGGTACCAAACTGGAAGTCCAGTAGTGCCCAAGGAACACAGTCCCATTCAAAGAGGTCAAAACTGAAATTTGATAATAAAATGTTGCCTTATTTGTGCCAAAAAAGAACAAGTAAGCAGTTTTAAATTAATACTCGGTGTTATACAGCAGTGAGACTGCACTACTACCAAATTAATAATGTCTTTGATGAGCTATGGACCTAGATTTATTAATGTGTGGGTCCTTTAGACCATTGCCAATGAGTCACTGTGTCTGAATTGCTGTATGATAATCTGGTGTCAGTATAAGAATGGTGAAGTTGTTACTTTGCCCTCCAATTAGTTGCCTTCTATTTTGCTCACCACAGATTCATTTGTTAACCAAAACAAGTGGGATGTATGTAAGAACGATACTTTATTAAATTCAATAGAATACAAACATTTAAAAATGCATCTCATTTCATATCCAAAAACCACCGGTCTCCCTTAGTGAAACACAATAGCACATAGTGTCTACAATTCCACCTATTGTAAAGAGCTAATACATGTTCGGCCTATGATCTGACCTTTCAATTATAGCAATAGCTTAGGACATTCTAATATATTACTCAAGGCTAATGCCGACAGATTACAAGAATACAGGCAAATACATGGATACGGTAATTACCTGAATTCATAACAGGTAAAAAGGAACCGTGGAGAGAGTCCCCAGCGTATCGCCTGTCTGCACAGGCTTTTCCTCAGTTTTTGTGGCACACGACTCCTCAATTTTCTGGTGGACGCATTTTCTGGGCACAGAACGACCCCTTTTTTACAGAGGACACGTCCCTTTTTTTAGGATTCTGAAAAAGGCCTTAAACGCCATTTGATGAAGATTGGAGATTAGTATGTACTTTATCCTTAAAATACTTGTTCAAAAGGTTTGATACCTAAACTATCTGCTGCCTGAATGGTACATCCTTCAGCCCATCTAGTAATAATATATCAGGTTCTTTTTTTAGTAAGTGGATTCTCCATGCAGTGTATCACACCCATGTTGACATTGGGTGTGAGGAGATACTATTTTTAAGTGTCAGGTCTGCTCTGCAGTAGGTGACTGTACCCCTAATGCTGTCCCCCATTTTGCTGCACATGGTGCTGTCTGAGCCAAGAGGCTCAACTCACTTCATGGGGTGGTCATAGCAATCTATATAGGTGTCTATATAGGAGGTATCTATAAGGGAGGTGCAAAAGAACTTTTAACACATTGTGGTCTAGCAGACCCTGTAGCTCCTTTGGCCTATAAGAGCACACCAAATGTATTACTGGCACACGATCAGTAAGATGTCCTGTTACAGTGTATCAATTGAGGCCGTTAACACAATATGAATCTGATTTTGTATTAACATTTATAATACATTTAATGCAATAATTTGTTATATGATGTTGAATTTTGTCAATGCGTTTTGTCAGTGTCTTTTTCAACATTATCTGCTTTGAATTGCCATAAGTTACTTCTAGGCTTAGATAAGGTTCTTTTTATTAATTTACCTTCTGCAGAAGGAGATGAAGATGGGGGAGTTTCTTGAATACTGTAAATAACAAAAGAAAATGTATATACATATAAATTGTGTGACCCAGATATTTCAGATGAAGTTCAAGTAGTTCAATGTTTTGAGTACATCAAGTACAGTATTTATGCATTTTGCACATTCCCTAAAATCTCACCATGTCTTAAAGTCAAAATTCCTGGCCCACCACCTGGAACTGTGACATTTTCCCCCCTTACGTAACCTTCACGCCAAATGGGCATGACGGGGAGCAAGCCATGGCAGGGCTCATTTACTATAGTCTGTCTCAGGTTGTAGTAGAGTTGTATGCCAGGGAGGTCTTCTTGTAGAATTTATCTGGGGGCTGAAGCCTCTAAGTAAATCCCAATGTGTCCGTCTTGATAAATTTACCCCAATGTAGTTTTCTTTTGGTAATCAGTTATTGAACATTACACAGATAAAGATTATAATCTATGCTTTTTGGGTAGCCGTGCAAGTCCCAAGTCAAGGAACAAAAAGAACCTGCATGGGAACACCTTCCTATAATCTAAAAATGTAAGTTAGAGAGAAATTCAAGAATGACCAAAGGGTCTAAATCTGCTAATTGTTTGGAAATTTCTTGGTCCATTTACATTACCATCACCAAGTACACTTTCTTAAAAAATTAACATAAAAAGTTCCCCAAAGCTAGGATGATACACTTTGTTGCACCTATTAAAATTGTGGCACTTACCACAAAGCTGAAAACCTAAGACATACAACATATTTTTTTCAAATTGTGCATGTAATAGGGATCGCTAAAAACAGTAGTCTAATGAAAATCTGAAAAGAATAGGGCTAATTACACTGGATTGAAAAGCCTGAACAATTCAATGCAGGCTAAGGACAAGGGTATACATCAACCCTAAAAGTGTATGAAGGGCAATGTCTTATTCCACAACCATGATTATTAATATATCTCGGACCAATTGTTGTGTGGTATTGATGCTCCATCATTGGTATGAAAAACTTAACCCTAAGTCCTACAGAATACTGATGATGATTAGATAGTGAGCCCCATGATTAGATTGTGAGCCCTATTGGGGACAGGGACTGATTTGGGAACCTCTGTGCAGCGCTGCGTAATCTGTGTGCACTATATAAATAAATCATTAATTATTATAGTATACAATTAACTATTCCAGCAATCATGTCAGCACCTAATTGTTTCCCTGCCAAGTACAAAACTGGCATTTTATCAGAGGTGCTTTAGCATTTGTGTATTCCTGTACCCTAAATACGAGTGCTTTAGCATTTGTGTATTCCTGTACCCTAAATACGAGTGAAAAGCTGGGTTTGGATTTTCAGCACATTTTTTGTACTGAAAAACTAGGCTTATACTCGAGTACATATGGTAATTGTATGGATATTCCTAGCTCATCACATTCATATCGGACTCTGCTAGCTAATGCTAGCCATCACTGGTTTGTCCTGTTTTCAATCCAGTGTCAATTAGTCCTATTCTTTGAAGATTTCCAATAAACAATTGTTTTTAGTGATCCCCATTACAAGCAGAGTTTGAATATGTTTTTTTGGGACAAAAACCAGCTTTGTATTAGTCAGAATTTTCCAAATTTTTTATGTATACAGCATATTTTAACCTTAGCTTAATATCTTTTTATTATCTTCACTTCCTTAAATGTTTAGTATTTCAGGTTTCTACTCACGTTTTGTCCTGCCCTTCCAACAATCTCTTGTAAGTTGCGATTTCCATTTCTAGCAGGTTTTTCTGATCCATAAGACTTCTATACTCCACAATTTGATGTTCCAAGTCAAATCTGATTTGTACAAGTTCTTCCTGAACATTGTCAATCATTTTCTGGAGTTGGGCAAGTTCGGAGCTGTAGTTGGCCTCAGTTTCTGTTAGGTTACTTTGTAGAGCAGAATTCTGCACTCAAATTGAAATTTGCATGAAATTTGTATGTAAGTCCAAATGTGACCAAATTACTTGACTTGTACTTGTGATTATATCCACTGACACCTCCCCAATCCTTACCCCCCCCCCCCACTATCACCTCTCACTTTACAAAAATAATTAACCTCTCTTTCTTATGGCTTCTTTCTATTCTATTTCAAATTAGCAATTGTTACCTAATTACTGAAAAGTAATCTCCCAAGCCTTTTACTTTTTCTAATTCTAGTTAGTAGCACATCATTAATTTCCTCACCTCCAAATACTAAACTTGTATAACTCCTAGTATACCTTTGCCTAGTTAACTATCTCTGCAAACTCTTACCCAAGCCAATGGGATTTCTCTACTATCTGCTACCCAGACAAATTTCTTATATGATCTCCTCCTGGCTAAATCTGGTGGCAACTACTCCCTATTCTGGAACAATCCGGAACACAAAATACCAAAGATAACCAAATATTCCTTTCTATGCTCTATCATTCCTGTTATTTCCTGATTTTCTTATCTACTGGAGTTCATACTTTGTGTATCATTCTCCTTTTCTCCTTCTCCTCTGTCTCTTTCCATTGCAGTGCTTAAAGCTCCTCCATAAGCTCCATTATAGCTGCAAAACATCCCTTATTGTAAACAAATATAATTTATTTTTGTCTTGAGTAAAAATCATGTATCTGGTAGGCCTACCATATTCAATTGGCTTTCCAGGTCAATCTCTAGGTTCTGTACACTGCGCCTTAGATCAATTATTTCTATTTCCACTGACTGTAGGTTTTCTGAGCTTGACTGGACTTGACCACTTAGTTCTTCAGACTGTAAGAAGATAGTTACACTATGGTAAGGTCTTGGGCAAAATGCAACTATTTAGTGGAGATTATATTTACAGGTCAATTCCTAAATATACATGCAATGTGACGAGTGTCTGATTGGGGTTCCTGCAGCCCACCATAGAAAATGAATCTGTCATGCTTGTCATGAATATTAGATTAAAATCAGGGCCCACTGGGGTATTCTCTGGTACAATGAATGTCAATACAGGCGGTCCCCTACTTAATGACACCCGACTTACAGACGGACCCCTCTGCCCACTGTGACCTCTGGTGAAGCTCTCTGGATGCTTAACTATAGTCCCAGACTGCAATGATCAGCTGTAAAGTGTCTGTAATGAACATTTATTGATAATCCTTGGTCCAATTAGAGCAAAAAATTTTGAAACTCCAATTGTCACTGGGGCAAAATAAAATTTTGTCTGCATCTACAATTATAAAGTATACAGTTTAGACTTACATACAAATTCTACTTAAGAACAAACCTACGGACCCTATCATGTACGTAACCTGGGGACTGCCTTTATATGTCAATCTACATGATTAGTGTTTCATCTTATTTACTCTAAAATGAATAGGACTGCGATGTAGTTCCAAATACAACTATGAGTAGTTACCTTTTTAATTTAAAACATATTCCAAAATACATATTTCAGATTGTGTTGTTAAGCTTGATACAATTCTGAATGCTTGCAAAACATAATGGACCTGAAAAGCTGTATAGAGTAAGTGTTCAATAAGATTCCCTGTGTGAATTTTCCCATCCAGTCACCACCTCTCTTTGGACAGTTTATTGTTTCTGTGGGGATCACATAGAAAGAGGACATACAACAGTAATGTACATCACAAAAATGTTTTAAAGTTATATTATAGTAGGTGTTTCTCTCTTAAGCAGGCATGCTCTTTATTTATCCTTCCCTGGACTATGACTTGGAGCTCAGGGTGGTCTAAAATGTGTAACTTTCTGCCTACTGTGAACCTTTCTAAATAAAATTTGTCTTTAAAAACATTGGTTCCACTCACATAATTCATTGAAAGTCCTGGTCCCAACTCAGCCTTCAACATTGCCAGTGGTCAGAACAGCAATCTGAAACTTCATATTTTGTGTCTCATCTCACAAAACCTTTTTCTCAACAGCTTCAGCAAGTCATTAAATATTATAGCTCCTAAACCACTTGACTTAATCTTAAAGGGTCTTCTGGAAGGTATGTCTAACCCGATACTTGCTTTTGAGGAGAAATTACATTTATATATAAATATTTTTGGCATTTGTAATATAATGTTCTAAAGCATGTATCTCTTTTTAAAGTGATTATCCTCTTGTTTATTCAAGGTTTCTAGTTTCAAACACACAAATTTTAAAAAAAACTGAAAAATTACCCTTGCAAGGAACATGGCTTCGACGTCCTTTAGGTTCTTTGCCATAAGGTTTTCGTATTCTTCCCGAATCTCAGACAGAACTTTATTCAAGTCTACAGCTGGAGCAGCATCTAACTCTACATTTACTCTAGCACCAAGTTGACTTTTTAGGGAGTTGACCTCCTGCAAATACACACAAACTTGTATTAGAGCAAGAAGCAACATAAGGGGAACTTTAGCTAAAATCCAGAGCAGAGAGTTGGTATCATGTAAAGCATTTCCACTAACATATGACTGACTGGATATCTGAATTTTCAAACTTTTTTGTGATTGTGATTTTCTGTGGAAGGTATTATATTTACTAAGATCTGATGCAACATAAAAAAATCATGCCAAGACTTGGTTACCCAAGTCTGGTGTTTAAGTTTGGCAGTATCATGACATATATGTTCCATATATGCTATAGGGCAACTTTATATGTGACTGTATGTCATTTCTATGATGTATACACCCTGAAATCATCACAATTCCTTGTGCATGGGCAGGAATTCCTTGTGCATTGGCAACAACCAACCCTTTGTGCCAACTCCATGCCAGGTGGGCATTGGAGGGCCGTGAAGGTGCCTACCCAGGCCACAGGCATTCCTGTCCCAAGCCTTTGCACTAGCTCCTGTACCGGGAACTGGCTGAACCTGTTGTAGAAGGGCCGCATGATGGCTGACGGATTTATCAGGAGGCTGGAGCCTCTAAATATGGCTGATATGGTGGAAAGGCCAGAGTTCACATCACACGCAGGTGCACCATGTGATAAATCCCCCTCTATATTTTTTCTTCTACAGCTGTGTTACCTCCTCATGGTTCTTCTTCATCTGCTTTAATTCTTCTTCTAGTTCTTGAACCTGCATATCAAAGTCACATTTTTCCTTGTTGAGTCCTTCTAACATTCTACGAAGTCCTTTCAAATCTGCATCCACATTGCTCCTCAATCGTAATTCAATATCATACCTGGTTTTTGCAAAAGACAATGGGACAGTTTTATGAAGAGTATGTATGTTGAATCTTTTACTAAAATAAACTTTATACACTTGAATATAATAGGGTTCTTAACTTTTCAGGTTCTTTTTCAGTGCCCTCTATTAAGGTTGTTATTAACATTAGACAAGATGCTGAGGTGGTCAGCTTCGTCGTAGGTGAGGACCTTGGCTTACATCTTTGTTTTATGGTTGTTTTAAGTTTATTTACCAGTTGACTCTCCTGTCACGTACTCACTTGTTTGTGAAGTCATCAGTAGCCCATTTCGAATTGTCTATTTGGAGAGAAATTTTAGCATTTTCTACAGTAGATGATGAGATCTATATGAAGATAACAATGTTTTAGGTAGGGTTAACAGAGTATCATTAAGAAATAAGTCTATAGTAATTACCTAAAACCGAAGCACCATGATACAAAATTTATATGCTTTTGACCAATATTTATAGTGCAGTACATATAGTATCCGGCCAAATTCTATCCTGTTGAATCAACAATACGAGACGGAGATTGCAGTTTCAGGCATAAAACAGAAATTAAGCAAGCACAAATGAATCCTTTTAGATCTTTTTGCTATAATAAGAGAATTTCTACAAATAGCATATAAAGATTATTTTACAACATTTACCTGATTTTGAAGATCCTCAATCGTTTTTAAATACTCACTGGAGTCAGGAAGTGTAGTTGGAGCATTATATTCATACCAATCACAGATCTTCTTCTCCAGCTGCCTATTCTCCTGCTCCAGGCTGTGGACCTTATCAAGATAAGATGCTAGACGTTCATTCAAATACTGCATTGTCTCCTTCTCATTTGTGCTAAGGAGACCATTGGTCTTCCATCTTCCAAACTCCTCAGAGTGAACTCCATAGCTCTCAGAATTATGAATAAATCCGGGACTTTGTCTATTGCTCAGAGACAAATAGATTTCTTCCTTATATCCTAAACCTCCAAGAGAATTAGAAGTTTTGAGGTGCTCTCGAGGAGGACTGTGAAATCTTTCATGTTGAGATGACTTTGAATCATGTTTCTTGTAGCCTTTACCATAAGAGACTCCACCACTTTTAATGCTAGATTTATGGGCAGAGTATCCAGAGTGGGCTCTAATGGATCCACCAGATTCAGGAAAATAAAAGCTACCATAGTTAAACTTAGGAGATGCAGTCGGAGAGTAACTTTTCTTAAGGTTGTATCTCATGACTTTGGTGAGGGTAGACTCTAGCTGATCTCTTAGGACTGCCTGACTAAAGAACAACTGTTCTTTGTTTGAAAACCTTTTATATTATATATGAGGGTGTTGGAGATTACTGAACATTGTTAATAGGCTTTTTACAAGCATCTAATTCCTTTAGCTGCTATGGTTCATTGATGATAGAATGATGTTTGAGTAGCAAGTGACTTGTCATGCAGTCCAAACATAAACTTATTAGAAGGCGTAGATGTTTATAATGCATTTAATGCACACAATAGTTTATAGTTTTTCAGGGTTGTGTCAGCATCAAGGAATGATTTATGTTTCCAGAAAGTCATAACTATTAGGCCTCATGCTCAAGAATGGTGGAGGCTGCCGTGGTCCCTTGTTTATCCTTCATTAATTTATGGGTGCCACTCACATGCAGATGAGAATACAAAAATGCTCTATAATTTGCTGACTTGGCACTTGGATCATGAACAGGGCCATGGAATCCACAGCCGTGGGCATGAGACCAAAGAAATGAATGGGGATGTGTGCTAGGCACTCAAAAAACGCCTAGCACAAGGCACCAAACTACAGTTATGTGCAGATGAGGCCTTAGTTTAACTTGTTCCTTTACTGAATGTAAATTAAGTATTAAATGTGAGAAGCATTGAAAGTCTTTTAATATAGATCCTAAGTATGTGCTGAATTTCCATTTGTTGTGATGTAATTTCTATATGTTGTGCCACTGCAATACATTGATTAGTGTGTCCAAAACAAGCAATATATACCACAAATGCTGCCACGACTTAGTCTTTATGGTCCATAAATGTAGGGGCCTCTCCATCATCTCCATCTGGCCTTTTCTTTCTTCTGTATGCGTCCTTGGGTTATAATGGCTACAAGGATCAAGCAGTTTGTTCTGTCACCAGTATAACATTGTGGCATTATCAAGTACTTAGATGGGGTCCTTTTGCACTTGGTACTTCGATATCACTGCTTTTGGATTTTTCTTTCAGCTTCCCAGTGCATTATGCAGATTATTTAATGATACCATAAGAGAGTACAGTTTGTCTCACCAAAAACAGGCCTCATATTACTGTAAAAATAAATTATGGCTTTTGGATGTTGGATGTAAAAAATGAAATGCAAAAACTGATGTTTAGCACCCAGAATGGCTTGAGGTACCAAAAATGCAGATGATGTACCTGTAAGAAGAGAATGAAACATTATTTGGAAATCAGTGTGCTGTCTCTGTTATGTATGGATGGTGTAGAATAGGAATAGATTTTGTAACTAAAATCTAACTTCAAACCACAGAAACTTGCTTTTCAGTCTTAAAAGGAGTCCTTTAGATCATTCCGGTCCCCAGATGCTGTAGCTAAAGGGGTATTGCAGAAATAAACATAATTCCTAATTGAATGGAAGCTTAAATGTAATTAGTTCTTACTTACAATTTTGCTCCCCTTAGCAGAAAAATGCTGTGTATATACACTATAATGGAGAATTAAAATGCTACTGGCCCTTTTATCAGTTCTGTTACTTTGCCCCTGTGGAGGACACAAAGGAAAGAAGATGGACGCCAGTCATATGGGCACATCACATGTCCTGCACCTGCCTTGGTAGGTCATGTAATCATCATTATGTTTGGCTGTAGTCGGTTGGTTGCAGTACATCCGATTGCGTGCGGCTTAATCCCAGGCACGATCCCCGAAAACATTGCAATGGAAATGCGGCCACAGGACCTTAGTAAATAAGCCCCATTGTGTTTTGTTTGTTCTGTTATTGGTTTATAGCATTATGGGCTTTTGTATCAGATGTTAATATTCCCGGAATTTCCCTTTAAGGATCTGACTCTCCCTTACAGTAAGCAAAGCAGTATCATCTGTAGTCATTCCCAATGCAGAATCCAGATTAGATATATTTACTTGATATTGTCACCGGTAACTTCTAAAGAGTCTACTGCACCAAATTCTAGTAGGGTCTTCTCAATGTTAAGAGACATTTCTCCAATCTACTAAAACTACTTCACATGCACTACATGGTTCCCTTGCACCTACAAACATTGCTTATTATTGTAGAAGGTCCAATAAGAAATTATTAAGCCTGATACAGATTGTGGTCATTATGTGTTTGCATGGACTCATCACAGGCTGTCTATGGACTTCCCCTTTCGGACTACTTTCTACGTCTCCCACCCATCACTCATACAGTTTGCTTCTGTCCTTTTATACTTGCAACCTTCTTCCTTATATCCTAAACCTCCAGAGAAGTATAACTTAAACGGAAAAGATCTCCAATATAATGCACACCATTTGGTCCTCCAGACTGCATGGTATATAAGTTTCTCTCGTCACAGATTTTATATCCCCCAATGCCACACCCTTATACTGACTGTAACCCATACCTCGATTCAGACTTATCTCCACATCTGAATTTTTTACATAATTGTCATCGCCATTATCAAACAGGCTTTCAAACATACAGTTTCGCTCAGGGACTAGAGATGAGCGAGCACTAAATGCTCGGGTGCTCGTTATTCGAGCACAAACTTTTCCTGATTGCTCGAGTGCTCGTCTCGATAACGACCCCATTGAAGTCATGGCGACCCGTAGCATTTTCAAAGGGACCAGGTCGGAAGAAAATGTGTTATTTAATTTGAAAAAAAGAATGTCTTCTGTATAAGTTAGCGATGTTATGCCAACTCTTCAACTATTCTTCACTGTTCCGCTCGTATATTATCTCGCCGACAGTTAGCAGATTGAAGAACAGTGAAGAATGAATAACAAACAATGAACACAGTGACACAGGATCATTTTAATGTGAACAAACGCAGTGAAAACACAGTGATAGACTAATTGCAGATGTTCGGCACATCTGCTTACTTGTCGCAAAGATACGCTGTCCGGGGATCCGCTCCTCTTCTTCCACTGAAGTCTCCCCGATCTCTCTGCCCTTCAATCCTCTCTGGCCTTCCGTAGTCTCGTCTGTGCCGCTGCCCCAATTCTCCGTGCTTTCCTGCCGCCTCCCTCCTTCTGTCCTGCCCTCCGCCCTTGTCTGCGCTTGCACCTGCTCGTGCCGCCTGCCCTCCGCTGTCTCCCGTGCCTGCGCTGCCCCCGCTGCTCCGTGCCTGCAGCTGCCCCCTCTGTCTCCCGTGCCTGCCGCCTGCCTCCGGTGTCTCCGTGCCCCCGCCGCTCCCCCTCCCCCTCTGTCTCGTTGCCCGCCGCTGGCCCCGGTGTCTCCGTGCCCGCCGCTGCCCGCCCGGTGTCTCCGTGCCCCGCCCGCTGCCCCCGGTGTCTCGTGCCTGCCGCTTTCCCGGTGTCGTCCGGCCTGCCGCTGCCCCGAGTGTCCATGCCTGCCGGCTGCCTGTCTGTCCCCGGTGTCTCTGTCCTGTTCCCCATGTTTCTTCAATGTGTTCTCACCTACTCTTTTGTTCCGCACCGTTCCGCCGTTCTTCCGACAAGTAGCGATGTGCCGAACATCCGTATCTATCTTCACGGTGTTTTTCACTTAATGACCTTTGTGTTCACAGTTTTTTATTCTATTCTTCATTGTTCTTCACTGGTGTTTTTTTAATTAAATGCCGATCCTCGGTCAGGGAATGACTCGTCCGAGCAACGAGCCGTTTTTCGAGTACCTAATACTCTAAATGAGCATCAACCGGACCGAGTATACTCGTCATCTCTACTAGGGCCCCTAGACCACACATACCATAATGTGATTAACTGCCACAGTCTGACTTCTCTCGCACCAACACTTCTTTGAGCATTAAGCAGGACATTCTTCCAATATAAGAGCAATATGAAACTGTATATGGTGTGTCTCCTGGACCAAACCGATTTTTAACCTTTGTGAAGAGAAAATAGGCATGTTTCTTGATGGTAAACAAAAAAAAGGCATGTAAATTCCATTTAGAATTCATACGGCAGTAAAGTAATTTAAACCGACCCGACCTCTTACTTAATAAGAGGTTGGATCGTGTATCTGGCATGCTGGCAGTCCGCCTTATTCATTATTCATCTGCCATGCCGGCTTCTCCTACAATGTGACCGCTGGCAAGGGTATGCTGGGGGTGTGTCGGCATGCCCCCTAACGAATACCGCCGACTGCCAGCACACCAGATACACAATCCGACCTCTTATTTAGTAAGAGGTTGGATCGTTTTAAATGAATTTACTGCAAATAAATAAAAAAAAAATGGCTAGGAAGAAAGGGGCTGGGGGGGGGATTATGGGGGGCACATTTGGTGGGTGGGTTTTCAGGGGTGACAGGTCCTCTTTAAGCCTCCGTCCCGTTTCGCTCCAGCCCCCGCTCCGATCCTCCACCGTTTGGCGCTCGTGTCTTCGGCTAAGTGAGCAGATGTTCGGAACATCTGCAATCTGTTCTTCACTGTGTTCTTTCACTGTGTTCTTCACTTAAATGATCCTGTGTTCACTGTGTTCACTGTTTTAATTGTATTCTTCACTGTTTTTCACTGTCTTTTTTTAATTAAATGCTCGATCTCGAGCAGGGGAAATACTTGTCCGAGCAACGAGCCGTTCCGAGTATGCTAATACTCGAACAAGCATCAAGCTTGGACGAGTATACTCGCTCATCTCTAGTCTGGACCAAGGTCTGTATTTAATCTAGATTCTTGTACAGATCTATATCTGATTGTGAGATTCACAAAAAAAGTTTCACATCTCCCTTTTTATTTACGATATTCTGTTTTATTCACCAATTGAACTTACAGTCATTCATTAATTTATGATTTGCTTGTTACAATAAAATGAATTAATGGCTTTTATACACCTGGAGCGTTCTTCTCAGGGTCTGGTTTTGTGTTGGGAGGTCATGCGCACGTATACATTTTTAAGGGAAGGGGAAAGTGTGGGAGAAGGTGGCAGTAAAATGTAACTTTTATTAATTATAATTAAAATAAATAGTGGTTATGAACAAAATATAACAGATAGGGAAAGTTCAAGGGATGTGCTCCCCTTCCATGCAGAGACTGACCCCTATAATTTGACTTGCGTGGATTCCCTTAAATTGAGGGATTTGTTAGAGGGTATCGTTGTCCAACTTGATAGATATTATTTATAGTGAGATATTCAGTGTTAGTTTTATTGACACTTTGTTCCTCATCAGCAGTATAACAATGTTGCAACTTTCTAGTATTCCAACCTCTTATTGTGGAAACTATGTCAACTAAGATTTGGAGGTTTTTTGCAACACTGTTTATTATAGGCAGGGCAGAATAATAATAAATAATAAAAAATATAATCTCTCTAATTATAAACTATCTTTTTATAATTGGAATAAGTCCCACACATGGAAAGATACCACTACTAAAATCAGGTTATTCCCCACTCTTTCTAAATAATGCATACGGTATATAAATTAATAGATAAAATCATACACATGTGAGGTTTCGCCATGACCCCTAATGCACACTACACGCTGAATGTTGCAACTCGAAATCCATTCCAGCATCCAATTTTGACACCCACAAAAATTTGTATAAAAATGTTAAAAAAGGTTGGGCAGATCCCAAAATAGTATAAAAAAATCAGCTCGATACAATGAAGCATGAAAACATTACAGGTGTCAGAAAATGGTGAGACAAGGAAATAATTTTTGTATTTGCATTTTTGTATATTTTCCTTCAGGTAAAAGGAAATATGTCATTTGGATTGCAAAGTGAAAGCCGTAAAGCAAAGCTCACGAGAAAACTCAGCTTTTTTATAATTTTTTCTAGTATGCCTGTACATTGTGTAGAATATGAAATAGAGACACTAGGAAGCACAATTTGTCCCACAGAAAACAAGCCCTCATACAGCTCTTTAAATGGAAATATAAAAAGGGTTAATTCCAGCAGTCTATATTTATTATGAAGTCTCAATGCAGGGCATCTGTAGTTGTTTGGGGGTTCTGGCATTGATTCTGATTTTGTTGTGAGATGTTTTTATGAATAAATATACATTTATATGACTTTATTAAAAAATAGCTATGAGATAGTGAAAAAATGCACCCAAGAGCAGTATGCTGCTTAAGACTTTAAAGAATAGATTTTATTATATAATAGATAATAATGTTCCGGGAACAATATGCTGACATTACAGTCCAGTCTCCAATTCAAAAGTGATCCATAAGCTGGGTAGCTACATGGAAGTGATCACAGAACAATCACAATGGTTACACTAATAGGGGTACATACATGTATTATTAGCAGACTGAACATAGCGCACAGTACAGTATCACTTTTCATTCATTTCTGCTCAGTAAATAGTCCAAGCACATATGAGACGAGAAGGGTTTACTTATTTAAGGAAAGCTATCAACATTGACAAAGCATGAAGGGAATATGCAGACATTGATAAATAGCAGCCCTTGAGATCTGTTTAACCGTACCTTTATGTGTGTTGTTAGTAGCAGCAGGACTGTAGAAATTGTATTTGAATCTAGAACACTCTGGAGCACTGGTGCGTGAGATATCTTCCATGAACACAGCATAACCCCTTCCCTATGCTACGAGTCACTGCTGTGGCATAACTCACACACCAGTGAATCACAGTCCTTCAAATTCAGCTATAATCCTGCAATGTAAATGCATTCTCACAGTCTTGCTGCTACACACAAAGGTAAGGTTACATAGATCTCCGGGGCTGCTAACCAACACTCCTGCAACTTTCTGTAGTCAAAACTGCTGACGGATTCCCTTTAAAATCTCTAAAATATTTCTACATTCAAGAAATGTCTGAAAATATTTTACTGCTAAGTCTATTGCTACCAAGATGTATATTTCTTGATCCTTTCCCATTGGGTTTCCCTTAATGTCTACTCACAATTACTCTAGATTTTTTTTCTAGAGTCACTCCCGATTGTCTTAGCAATGTGCACTCTTGTGCATTTTACTTTCTTTTCAATCTACATTTTTGATTGAAAGACATATGGGGAATGTAATACATGCTCTAGGCAAGTGACCTCAGAAGTCACAGAGCAAATGTGAAACACATAAGTAGGAGGTGATATATAAACAGAGTTAAGGGTAAGCATTCGACAGTGAGGCCATCTTGACCTACATGTGAAATATTCTCCCTATAAACTTCTGCAAATAAATTACCACTGCGGAACTATATGGATTCATTGACCTGTCCCATCTTGTGGTTCACCTCTATTTCTTTCCTGTATTTCACAAAGCTGTAGTACCTCAAAACATTGGATTTTTTACACTTACTTTTGCCATCATTAATTAAAGATAAAGACAGAATAGCAGATATAGCCATTATTAAGGTAAATGAAGGGAGGAAAAGCAGAGCATTCATTTATTTGGGTGATATCTTAAAGTGTCTCCCTAGCACTCATGACAACACTTTTATTGGTCTGAGGAGTGATGGCCTGAAGAGTTGTGACTTTCATGGTGGCCACAAGAGGAGTGATGTTCTCCACTGTGGTGTCCAGAAGGATGGTGACCTCCATGGTGGCCACCAGAGGAGTGAGGTCCTTCGCTGTGGTGACCAGAAGTATTGTGACCCTTATGGTGGCCACCAGAGGAGATATGTCCGCCAGTGTGATGTCTAGAAGAATGATGACCCCAATGGTGGCCACCAGAGGAGTGATATGATCCACTTTGGTGTTTTAAGATGTTGTAGCTCCCAACATGGTGATCTGAAAGTAATAATAGTAATATTAAAAACACACAATATTTGTATTTGCTCCTAAATTGAGTAGCGTCCAAATGATCATAAGTAGGAGCCTTTTGTTTTGCAATAACATAATTTCATCAAAGATCCCCAGAATCATGAAGATTACATTGTCCAATAAACCTCTTATTGCCCTCATCACAGAAGATTGAATAGGGTACTTTATTCTATACCATTACTAAACTCATATACTACCCCACCCATTCTGACAATTTCTTTGTTCTGTGAAGACCCAGGATATGGTGGTGGCAGACATACAGTATCTCTCTTTTAGAGACTGATGGTTTGGAGTAACAGTTTTTCATCCACTAGAAACTTACCATAGTTCCCATGTGACATCCCATGTTCAGAAATACTGTAAAACAGATGAAGCTGAAATTCAGTTTCCATATTGAACTTAAATGGCTTTCAGTAATAATATATTATTTAGATATTAATCAGCGGTCTACATAAAATGGCCAATGCCACAATGGACCTTCCAGACATAACTATGTTTTACAACCATTTAAAACCATTCAAATTAACAAAAAGGGGACTAGGTGGCAGCAGTCAGTGGGGTTGGCCATAATAGTTTGCCATATCATGGCTCGAAACACTACAGCAACAGTATTATTTTGCCCCCTGTACATACTCAATATCATGGCCATCTAGTAAACGCTTGTATGTTGCAATTTCCATCTCCAGGTGAGTTTTCTGGTCCATGAGAACCTTGTATTCATAGTTCTGGCGTTCTAAATTTGATAGGATTGTGGCAAGCTCAGATTCCATATTATTGATCAGGCACTGTAATTCGGCAAGCTTTGATCCAAAAATAGCTTCAGTTTCTGCCAACGTGCCTTCTAGTGCTGATTTCTGGAATGCAAGAAACATGTGATATATACAAGTACTGCTTCTAGTACAACAATTAACCATTACTGAGTCATTAATTGCAGATTCAGCTTCTTACCAGGCTCAGTTCACTTTGTAGGTCAATTTCGAGGGCCTGCACACAACGCTTTAATTCAATGAGTTCAGTGTTAACAGACTGAAGTTCTTGTGAGCTAGAAGCCACCTCACGACTGAGTTCCCCACTCTTCAACAAAAAAGGCAAAACACAGATACTAAGCATCTACTTAAAAAATTTCAAAATACGGATTTTACTGCAGATATATAAGCTCATGATTCCCTGAAATTTCAATGTAAGGTATGATACCAATTGGACAAAGCTCTCTGAATTTCAGTGATGAGCTACTTGCCACAGGTGGCTTCTCTTACACTAAAGTGTGCAACTAATAGGAAGAAGCTCCATTAATCCCTTCAATTCCCTTGCAGTGACCACCTCACTTCAAATGCTTGTTTTCAATTTAAGTCAATTGAGGCCTTCGTAATATATGAACAAACAGGGGCACATTTACTTACCCGGTCCCTCGGAGTTCCCGAAAGTGAATTGTCCGGAATGCACTCTGCCGCGATTCACTAAGATCGGTGCATGTAAGTGCTTGGCTTGCGACACAATTTAAATGTTAAATTCCGCGGTTTGTCTGAATCCGTCGGATCGTCCGACAGCCTGCCCCCCTATTTGTGTTGCATGAAAAGAATCTGATGGCATGTGCCAAAACCCCCTTTTAAATTTCTGTCCCAATGGCAAAAATCGGAAATCATCGGGATGTCCGAGGAAAGTGTGGTCTGCGGGGCCCTTAGTAAATGAGCCCCACAAAGTCCACCTCAGAGGAAATATTACTCTCTCTTTATTCAGACTTGTAGGGGAAAATCCTAAACAGGATGGCTATCACGATTCATAACTACATATATCATGAAAGACTTATGGCTAAAGGATTTCTTGACTTGTTCCTTTCTTTCTTTTTCTTTTTTTATAAACATTTTATTAATTTTTAACAGCATAAAATATTCCACAATCTATCAGTCATTACAAATGGGCATTGAAGTTACTATAAATCAAATTCCAAACACGTATCATTTGCTTGGGAATATATGCTCACTTAAATTTCCTTTTTCTTTTTATCTTTACTGGGTTCAATATTGCATGAACCAGGCTGGGTAGTATCTTTACCACCTTTATAAGTCTCTTTTAGACCTAAACAAAATGTAGCCTGAAGCGGCGGAGGTGGAAAATACTTAATTGTAAACACACACATAACAGTAAACAACATATTAACATATTGAACCTGATGTAGAGCTATTGGTAGGTTATATTCATTTACTCTTGGTAATGTATACTATGGATCCACTTATCGCATTGGGAATGGAACTTCTGGGATTTATTTGCTTGAAGCGCAATAGTTTTCTCATACCTGCAAATCTTGTTGATTTGGTAAAGTACTTCCTCTATGTCAGGACCCCCTTTCCTTCCAGTGTCTAGTGAAAATAATGTTTGTGGATAGCAATATATGGGCCATTATTGTTTGGGTTTTTACGTGGAGTATCTGCAAGGTTTAGAAGAAGTAAATCTGTAGCTGGAGAAGGTCCCACATTTTTAATGCCAAGGCTCTTATCTCATATGTTTTACACCAAAGGCTGTGGAATTTTGGGCAGGACCATAATGTGTGCAGCAGAGTACCTTTTTTGGCCGCATCATCTCTATCAACTTGGGGGTGATGTGGGGTAGATTTTACTTAATCTAACTGGCGTGAAATACCATCTCATGTGGGGTTTTACTATGACCTCTACAATGGAAACATTACGAAAATTGTAGTGAGCTAGCTTCAAAGCTTGCTGCCATTGGCCAGTGGAGAAAGAGGTGTCTAGGTCTTTTTCCCACGCTTCCACGTATGGTAGTTTCTTTATTGCTTTTTTGTTGCCTATACAGCTGTAGAAGAATGATATACCTCCTCTCACAGTTGGGTGCGTTTGCAGTCTGGTATTACATTTTGGTCAGGGGGAGGGAACCAAGCATTCCTCCAGGTGGTACAAGCTCGACAGGACTTACCATTCATGATCATGATCTAATAGTCTATGCTAAGGAACATCAGGTTACTTACCATTTCCAGGAACAGATCTTCTGCTTCCCTAAGATTTCTTTCCATGAGGTTTTCATATTCTTCTCGGATTTCAGACAAAGCTTCATTTAAGTCAATAGATGGAGCGGCGTTCAATTCAATATTGATTCTGGCCCCCAGCTGTGAGAGAAGAGATTCTATCTCCTATAGCGAGAAAATACTCAGAAGTTATATTGTGCAATTACTTTGGAGTTCTTCTCTTCGTTCTACAGATATTTTACCTCTTCGCTGTTCATCTGAAGGCTGTTCTTTTCTTCCTCAAGGCTTTGGACCTGCATCTCCAACTCACTGTTTTCCTCATTCAGTCCATCCAAAACTCTTGCCAGATTATTTACATCCATCTGGGCATTGTTACTCTGTGTAAGTTCTGCCTCATACCTTTGTGCAACAAAGAGTAATAAAATGCTCACATGGGTTATATTATTTCAGTTTATTAAACTTTGAACCTTTTAGACATTTGTTAAAGAAAATGCTAAATCAAGAATGATAAACCATGGGCACCATGGCTGTGGTAATCTTCTTATATTATATATTTTTTTATATTTTATATTTGTTATCCTACTTCCTTCTAAATTCAAGGTTTAACATTATGCTAATGAGCCAGAAAGGCTGTAGGTGTGCTTCAGAGCACCTCGGCGCTGCAAATTCATAGGCTGTTACATTCTGAAGGAGCACTTACCTCACACTGCGTGCTCACTGCTGCAGATATTACAGAAAGTGCAGAAGATAGGGGGAGATGGGGAGGGGGATACAGTGTAACAACAGCTTGTGAAGCCAGAGCACAGAGGGCTTCTGTACCATGCCCATATCCATTCAGACTCATTAGCACAATTTTAATTTATTTTAGAAGGGAGGAGGTCATGGATAACAAATATAAGAAGATTACCACAGTCACAGTGCCTGGATCTATGAATAAGTGTCCCTGGTTTTTCATGCTTGACTTTGATCGTAGATTTGATTTAACTATAAAACTGCAAATTGTAGTTATATATGTGGTAATAATAGGTAATCTAGTGATAAATGGTATTAATGGTACCAACTGGAAGTCAGTAGTGCACAGAGGAAAACAGTCATGCAAAAGAGGTCAAAACTGAATTTGATCAAAAATGTTGCCTTATTTTTTCCAAAAAAGAACAAGTAAGCAGTTTTAAATTAATACTGGTGTTATACAAGCAAGTGAGACTAGCACTACCAATTAATAATGTATTTGAGTGAGCTATGACAGAGATGTATTAATGTGTGGGTCTTTAGACCATTGCCAGATGAGTCACTGTGTCTGATGCTGGATGATTAATCTGGTGCAGTATAAGAATGGTGAGTTGTACTTTGCAACTCCAATTAGTTGCTCTAGTTTGCTGCACCACAAGATTAAATTTTGTGGCACACAGACTCAATTTTTTGGTGGACAGGCTATTTATGGCACAGACAGACCCCTTTTTACAGAGGACACATCCCTTTTTTAGGAAAAAGGCCTTAAACTCCAGTTTTCTGGCACAGATAGATTGAATAATCTCCTCCATAATGTAAGAGAAATACAGCCTAATAGCAACAAATACAACCCTTAAGGAGGGAGTCAATCTTGAGTGGTGATACTCATCGGACGGCTACCAGTCCTCCCCAATATATTCTGGCTCACCTACGTGATCTTTCATATCTGTGCTTTTTTCTCCAGTTTTATTCTTCCTTGCCTTGTTTTGGTTCCAGATTTCGGGACAGTACATTTGGCTTTGAATAATGGGAGAGTCATATCCTTATTTTACCTAATTCATGATTTGCGTAGTGCATTTTGTGTCATTATTTCACAATCAGGGCATTTAGGCAACATAGGTCTTATATTGTGCAATTATAAGAAATTGGGGTGGAGTATATTACTACCATGAGCATCTCCCCTGTGTTCACTTTGTACATTTTGTTTGTTTTTAAGACTTGGTTGACTTTTTGGCATATGTTACTCAATAAAATATTTGGATTTTCTGCTATATGGCACATTTCTTTTTGTTATTATGTATGAAATTACTATTGGTGAAGTATCTTGGGAAAAATTAATTTGCTACAATGTCATTTAAAGTTTGCTAATGTGAGAGTTTATTTTGAAACTTTGACCCACTTCAACATTGGGACTTCTTGGCAGATGCCTTTGAGAGTCCTGGGCAGTGGCACTAAGCAACTGCATCTTTTGTCCTCCCCATTATTCATCCTTGCTATGGAGTCACTGTTTTGTCTACAATATGTTACAGTATGTTCATTATGAAGAATAAACCCAAAATACTTACCTGCTCCGGTAGTCAGCAGCAGCCAGCCTAGCATTGTCAATCTGAAGCATGGTATTGGCATTTTCCAGAGTACCTTCCATAATCTATACATTTAGATTAACAAAAGTGTCTTAAAATTTGCAATGTTTGCAAATCCATAAGATAAATAGATGAGACAATGAATAGTTGCAAAAAATTTTACTAGAATTACAAAAAATGTAAATCTTATACAGATATATCAAAGTTTGATTTTGCATAAGTTTTATATCTTGTATACAAACAAAAGCTATATAATACATTGAATACATAAAATTTCATACTTGTCTTACCTGGTTCTGCAGTTCATCAATGATTCTGAAGTACTGAGTACCATCAGGAGGTGTTTTTGGAGGATTATTTTCATACCATTCACATATCTTCCTTTCAAGCTTAGCATTTGCCATCTCCAGTGATCGAACTTCACCCAGATAGGATGACAGGCGCTCATTCAAAAGCTGCATGATTTCTTTCTCATTTACATCAAACAGACCATCAGCCTTGAAACCACCATGATGATTATCGTGGCCATGGCTAACATATTTTGAAAAGGACACTTCTTTTTTGTGGTGGCTACCGTGGTGAGGTTTGTGTGAGCCTCCATGGTGAGTTTTGCCATAATGTCCATGATGAGACATATGATGATGGCTTCCATGATAGGAACCCTTATGATGAGATTTGTGACATCCTCCATGTTGGGTCATGTGATTACTCCCATATTGAACTGTGTGATGTCCTCCATGATGGGAATTGTGGTTGTCTTTATGATGAGACGTATGATGACCCCTATGATGAGACATGTGATGTCCTCCATGATGAGACATGTTATGATCTCCATGGTGAGACATATGATGGCCTCCATGATAAGACATATGATGACTTTCATGATGAGGCATGTAATTACCTCCATGGTGAGACATATGATGGCTTCCATGATGAGGCATATGATGTCCTCCATGATGAGACAGATTATGGCTTCCATGATGAGACATATGATGGCCTCCATGATGTGACGTATGATGGCCTCCATGATGAGACATATGATGGCCTCCATGATGTGATGTATGATGGCCTCCATGATGTGACATATGATTTTTTCCGTGATGAGACTTTTCATTGCTCCCGTGATGAGATGTGTGAAGACTTCCACCATGATTCAAGTGGGAACCTTCATGATAGGATGTATGGGAGCCTCCTTGGTGGCTCATGTGAGAGCCCCCATGAGAAGAATTATCTGAACCTCCATGATGGGAAATATGGGATCCTTCATTATGGGAGGAGACATAACTTGACATTTTTGGCTGGTGGATTCCTCCATGAGAGCTAGCATTATGGGATCCAGCTAAAGAATGGCAATGCTTCATGCTGTGGCTCATGTTGGCTCCAGTGCTGGATCTTCACAGCAACCTGGTGAAAAGTGAATAACAGTGGTTTACATTCTATGCTTCTCCTTTTATAAAATCCTAAGTGGGTGTTATGTCTAAGCTAATAACATTTATAGGCATTTTATAAGCATCTTTTCAATGTATCATTACTCTAATGCTTTTACTGTTCAATAAATATCGTTGGCTAACCTATAATGTGTAATGGCTGCAAAGAACAAAGTGCTTCTATAATTTATTGTGTTAGTACACACTAGAAGTGGACACTCCAGTCAATTTAGAGAATGTGAAATGTTTCTGCGCATCGTAACACCTTTTCCAAATGGAAACACCCTTAAAGCCCACAATTGTAATTATGACTAAGTAATATAGCTTCATTTTAAGGGTGATAGACATCTGTTAGGTCATGCCGGGAGTTAAATTTTTACAACAGATGGAGAGCTACATATTGGAGACCATTTGTATAACCCACTAAGTATAACCTACAAAATACTGCTCCAAGTCCATTCCAGGACCTAAAGTATCACAGCTGATACCCTGCTCTTACACCCACAATTGAAGATACCTCTGAATCCCTTACATGCTCTGGTCAAGCATTATAGCAGCTTGTGAGGAAATTATGGCTCCTTTTCCTCTGGTTCAAACCCTTATGAAGCTTACCAGATGGGATCTGATACTTCCTGTGGCAACCCATGTGCACTCATAAAAGCCTGGGTCCTGCACCCGACAGAATCTATCTGTAACTGACTGTATATGCGTATTTAGGCCTCTTAAAGTGACCTGAAAGCTGAGCAGTTCCCTCAAAACATGAGTTTTGGTTATTTCCATGAAAACGTGAAAATTCGCACGTAAAGTTCCAAGCCCCTTAACATCCTACAAAAATGACAGAATGCATACAGCAGGCATTCAGGAAATGTTAGAAATCAAGTTAATTTGGTTGTATGACTGTCTGAATAGTAGTAAATTTAGAATTTTTCAGAATTCTCTCTAAAGTTCAGTTTAAAAAAAAAAAAAAAACAACACAACACACACAACCTATCACTGGAATTTTTCAATTTACATGAAGTACAATGGGGGAATTCATTATGACTGATATTAAGAACACCAGTCTAAAAATCCTCCCCTCTCATGGTCCTATGGTCTTATTCACTACCTCTTTGTGAACATGGGCGCAAACTCTGTCAACTGAGCATTCTCGCCCTGGCCCACTCTCCACCCACCCTGCTGGATGTGCGGGTTGGAGAAAGCCAAAACTCTCTTATTAGGTGCGGGGTCAGTGTGAGGGAGCGGTAGGGTGCTTGATTGTACAGTGAGCAGCAGATTGGAAGCAGATATTTTAAAGCAAGGTAAATTGGTGATGAAGTTTTTGGGTCAAGTCTGTAATTTTATGATGAAAGGTAATATACAGGCCTCTTGAAGGGTTGACCTCGTAGAACCTGGGTTGGTTGGGTCACATCTGTTCTTGCCATTTGCCAGGAGGTTTGCGGCTAGTGTATATGGGAGTTGTGGCTTGTACTATTTTAAAGATACTCATCTATGTTAAAGATTTTATTGTTTACTTTATGATGCTTGTTAATAAAAAATTAATATCTTTCAGATGTTCAAAGACAAAAAAGATGCGACCAGTTACCTATCCAACAGTAAGTTGTATTGTGCTTTATTTTAGTTAGTGGGGTTAGGCAGGTAATTTTCTTTCCTTGGGCCAATTTTCCAGACTGAGATGTATTAATGTGTGGGTCTTTAGACCATTGCCAGATGAGTCACTGTGTCTGATGCTGGATGATTAATCTGGTGCAGTATAAGAATGGTGAGTTGTACTTTGCACCTCCAATTAGTTGCTCTAGTTTGCTGCACCACAAGATTCAATTTTGTTAAACCAAACAACAAGTCGGGATGTATGTAGAACAGATACTTTATTAAATTCAATAGAAATTAAAAACATTTAAAAATGCATCTCATGTGCATATACAAAAACCACCGGTCTCCCTTAGTGAAAAGCACAATAGCACATAGTGTCTACAATTCCAACTATTTGTAAAGAGCCTAATACATGTTCGGCCTATGAATAGGACATTTCAATTATAGCATAGTCTTAGGAAATTCTAATATATTAATCAAGGCTAGGCCGACAGATTACAAGAATACAGGCAAATAAATAGGAACGGTAATTACCTGGAATTCATAACAAGGTAGAAAAGGGAGCCGGTGGAGCAGAGTCCCCACGCGTATCGCCTGTCTGCACAGGCTTCCTCAGTTTTGTGGCACACAGACTCAATTTTCTGGTGGACAGGCTATTTCTGGCACAGACAGACCCCTTTTTACAGAGGACACGTCCCTTTTTTTAGGAGTCGGAAAAAGGCCTTAAACTCCAGTTTTCTGGCACACACAGATTGAATAATCTCCTCCATAATGTAAGAGAAATACAGCCTAATAGCAACAAATACAACCCTTAAGGAAATAAAACTTCTGAGGGAGTCAATCTTGAGTGGTGATACTCATCGGACGGTTAGCAGTCCTCCCCAATATATTCTGGCTCACCTACGTGATCTTTCATATCTGCGCTTTTTCTCCAGTTTTATTCTTCCTTGCCTTGTTTTGGTTCCAGATTTCGGGACAGTACATTTGGCTTTGAATAATGGGAGAGTCATATCCTTATTTTACCTAATTCATGATTTGCGTAGTGCATTTTGTGTCATTATTTCACAATCAGGGCATTTAGGCAACATAGGTCTTATATTGTGCAATTATAAGAAATTGGGGTGGAGTATATTACTACCATGAGCATCTCCCCTGTGTTCACTTTGTACATTTTGTTTGTTTTTAAGACTTGGTTGACTTTTTGGCATATGTTACTCAATAAAATATTTGGATTTTCTGCTATATGGCACATTTCTTTTTGTTATTATGTATGAAATTACTATTGGTGAAGTATCTTGGGAAAAATTAATTTGCTACAATGTCATTTAAAGTTTGCTAATGTGAGAGTTTATTTTGAAACTTTGACCCACTTCAACATTGGGACTTCTTGGCAGATGCCTTTGAGAGTCCTGGGCAGTGGCACTAAGCAACTGCATCTTTTGTCCTCCCCATTATTCATCCTTGCTATGGAGTCACTGTTTTGTCTACAATATGTTACAGTATGTTCATTATGAAGAATAAACCCAAAATACTTACCTGCTCCGGTAGTCAGCAGCAGCCAGCCTAGCATTGTCAATCTGAAGCATGGTATTGGCATTTTCCAGAGTACCTTCCATAATCTAAAGCACAGGGATAATACTCATAGTGATTAAGAGAGCGATAATAAACAGAGTTATGTCACAGTACAGGGATAAGACTCACAGCGATGTCACAGTACAGGGATAATACTCACAGCGATGTCATAGGACATGGATAATAAACACAGTTATGTCACAGTAAAGGGATGTCATAGGACATGGATAATAAACACAGTTATGTCACAGTAAAGGGATAATACTCACAGTAATGTATTCGGACAGGGATATTACTCACAGTGATGTCATAGGACAGGGATAGCAAACACAGCACATTTTCAGGTAAAGATAAAGGAGCATAAATTAAGGCATGTACAGTGCGCCAGAGAAACTTTTATGTCCTACATCTTTTGCCTCACTCCTTACTATCACCCCCTATTTGTCACACACAGTACATTACCCACTTATATTACCCAGCATAGTATGATGCCGATCTTCTGTGCCAATACATCCTATAAAATTCCCACATTCCTGTGGTCTGCCCACACTCTAAAATGCTTCGCACCCTGTATAATGCCCCCTTCCTGTTGTCCCCACATTATAAGGTCTCCTGTCCTGTGGCTAGAGATGGGCAAATCGATTCTAATGATTCTAACTTCGGTTAGAATTTAAGAAAAAATTTGATTCGTCACGAAGCCGAAGTTTATGCTGATTCGTGGGAATGAAGTTGTTTTTTTTCCCCTCATGTTTCTGCTAAATGGGGGCGAGAACAGCGTGTTACATGGGGCAGAGAACTCTGGGAAGGAGAAAGGAACATCCTAAAGCCCCCCCCCCCCCCCCAAAAAAAAAAGCAGGGAAAAGTGATTGACTGGAGAACAACCCCTAGGGTAGGAAATGCAGCCACTACTCATTAATTAAATCGCCTTCAGCAGAGCCCCCTTTACTAAAAATGTCCACAGCAGAGCCTGCCTTTACTGAAATGTCCACAGTAGAGTCCCCATTTACTAAAATGTCCACCGTCAGGGTCCCCCTTTACTGAAATGTCCTCCAGCAGGGACTGCCTTTACTGAAATGTCCAATGTCCATTGCCTAATACTAGCCTAGCAAATAGGTTATTAATGTCTAATTAATGTTTGTGGGGTGTCATGCCTGCTCATGCGACCCACTTCTGGGGTCGCAGGCACACCCGTGCCCCTCTCCGCTGCCCCCGACCCCTGCTGGTTCACTCACCTCACCTCGATCCACCACTGACTCTGGCGGTGTACGCTGACTCCTCTGGATGCACATTTCTGCACATCCTAGGCCGTGTACTCGCCGACTTCGTGATATTTAAAGGGCCAGCGCGCCAATAATTGGCTCTGCCTGGTCGCCCGCCTGTTCCTTTTTAAATTCCAACCCCTTCCTGTGTCTTCAGCTGGATCTGTGTGCCTCACAGCCCTAGAGAAAGCATGTTTATGCCCTTTGCTTGTATTCCGAATTCCCGTCCTGACCTACCCCTACGTCCCCAACTCCGATCCAGTGGTGCCTGTCCCCAACCACGAGTTTGCATTACAATTCTGTACTTCAATTGGCCGCCACCGAAGACAAAGTTGCGCCTGTGGAACGACCACGCAGCAACAAGTCCAACCTGCTTTGCGGCAGGCTCTGGTGAAAACTGGGTACCACTTAGGTCCCAGGTGTCGGCTTGCGTCATCGTCCACGGTGGTACAGAGGATCCACTACCACTAATCCTGACATGGGGGTAAATCACAGCATATGGAGCCAGAAACAGTTTGTTAGTTGCTCCATGTAGTGGCCGGTAGCTTAGGGACGTAAAAAAGCTTCTTTTGGAGACTGCCATCCCCACAGAATGAAAGTGTAAACCAAACACACTGACAATACTGGTGTGTTCCAAGCCTCGAGGGGATCTGCTCATCTTTAAGCTTTATATGACCTTGTTTTTATTAAAAAGGCTTCAATTCACATTATGCAAAGACACTGATGAGCTTCAAGCTCTATTTATATGGAGCCCAGAGTTTTCAGCTCCTCACTTCTGCAGAATTTTCAAGTAATATTTAAAAAAACAGGGCAAAACTGGGGGATCCAGGGGAAATATGCAAATATGTTTTCCAAGATGGGAATAATTAGGAAACACTTACCTACTTGGCTCTAGTTGTAGGTATCCTCTTAATAACATATAATGGAGATAGGATTGAGTAAGAATGTTGTGTATCACTGTGATTCTGAGTTACTTGATTTACACTGTTTACTTGTAAGAATCATTTTATAGACACATAAATAATGATAGCCTGCATTGAAACAACAGGTTATATTTGCATATAATCATATCACATGTTAAAAATCCTTGACAACGACAGTACCAATACATCTGATCACATGGATCATATGTATATAAGAGTTGTGAACCATTCAATTCCCAATGGGTGTGTACTTGGTGAGCTAGTCTGTAACAATTTATTCTTCTCAATGTATGCTTTGGACTTAAGATCTACAGAAGAATCTCCAGTCTCTACTGTCATGGCCAAACATTCTCAAAATATCTCTAGTAAGATTTTGCTTTGTGCTGAATTTGAAGACCATTTCCATTTACCATACGATCTGCATTGATGTCCTCGATAACATTGTCAGTAGGTAACATCATTCGCTCAATACATGAGAATTATGTCTTATATATTAATATCTCATGTTTCTATGGATTAGTTGTATGGGTAAAACGTGACCTCAACAACAATATCATATATAGCAAATGTTTTTATACTATGAACTTCAAGACCCATTTTCTTCTGAGTCCAAAAAGAGCAAAAACTGAAAGGAGCTCCCACAAGCCATTGGGACTTTCACATGCAAAAAAACCTTCTATCCCACAAGCCATTGGGACTTTCACATGCAAAAAAACCTTCTAAGTGAAAGTGATCTGATTTAGAGGAAAGTTTTAAAGGTTCCTTTATAATATTTTTAATGCGTAATATTATACTCTACGTATTAAGTCAGGTGAGATTTTATGTTTCTCCTGTTGATGATTCCCTTTAGATCCCTCAGCTATGAAGCTGGAGTATATGTTAGGGGATGCTGTAACTGTTGTTCCTCATCAAGACATATACAAGACAAATGATTCAGCTTGTAAATGGTCGGGATAAGTCTTCAATCTCTTGTGTGGGGGAGGGGAATTCTAGACAGCACTTAAATTTTTTTGGGGGGGATAAAGAACCAGGCATGTTTAACATTTAACATGCTGGAAAAAAGACTAGCTGAATATGAACAAATAGCTGTGTTGTATGTAGTGCTGACTTTAAGGGGCCTCTTAAATAGTTTTGTGATTTTCAAGGCTCATCTCATTTAAAATAGTTTTGTGATTTTCAAGGCTCATCTCATTTAAAACCATTTAAAACCAAATTAAAAGGTACAATAGAAGCTAGTTTATCCCAATACAACTAAAAGCATTAAGTATGGAGTTCCATGTTTGATTTATTTTTCTTCTTTCCTTGTAATTCTTCCATATAATCTTACAGCAGCTTTATGTCTTCTTGACTACTGGAATCACAAACTGGTCCTTCAGCAGCAGACAGGGGTACAGGTGAATGAAAATCTGAAGGATGAAGATTGGAGATTAGTATGTACTTTATCCTTAAAATACTTGTTCAGCAAGTCAAGGCTCCAGCACCTCTGCCGAAGGGAGCTGTTTGTCTTTGACATCATCTCCCAGTCCAGATGCTCCTGCTCCTTGCTACGCATGGCGCTAGCAGTCGTTGAGCGAGGCGATTACAAAAAGACAACTCTATGCGTCCAGCCATCCTAAGGTGCAGAAGCTGACCGTGCTCTTGTAGAAGTTGTTGGTACTGCAGTCTCTCCCTTTCAAAGTCGTGGACTCTGCACCCTACAGAGAACTAATGGCTAGTGCCGAACCGAGGTGGAGAGTTCCAAGCCGCAATTCTTTTTCCAAAAAGGCTGTGCCAGCCCTTCACCAATATGTACAATATGCAATATACAATATGTGTGGAGATGTAATTATGGTCAGGGCCAGTATATGTCCTTTACGGCCCACTGGGTGAATGTGCTTCCCGCCCAGCCACACCAAAACTTCCACAAGAGACAGCGCTTTCTCCTCCACGTTGTCAAACTGCTGCTCCTGCGCCAGTGTCCACCTCCTCCTTCTCCACCACCTCAGCCTCCACAAGTGCTGCTCCATCATACCACATGTGCAGGGCACAGAGGTGTCACGCAGTTCTACACCTGGTTTGCCTGGGCGAACAAAGTCACACAGGGGAGGAACTGCTCCACGTCATGCAAGAAGAAATCAATGTGTGGCTTTCTCCACGACAACTAAAAATCGGAACCATGGTGACAGACAATGGGAGGAACATGGTGTCCGCGCTGCACCGAGGAGGGATGGTCCATGCGCCCTGCATGGCGCACGTGTTCAATCTGTTAGTCAACAAGTTCCTGAAGTCTTACACCCATCTGCAAGACATTCTAAAAATGGCCAGGACACTGTGCACGCACTTTAGCCATTCTTACAAATCCAAGCGCATCCTCCTCGAGTTGCAGCGCCAGAACGGCCTACCCCAACATAGTCTGATATGCGATGTTTCCACCCGTTGGAATTCCAGCCTCCATATGTTAGACTACCTGTGTGAACAGAGAAAAGCCATTAATGATTTTTTGATGATGCAAGCGGACCGTAGTACTCCCCTGTGTAACTTTGATGTCAGCCACTGGCAGCTCATGCGTGACACCTGCCGTTTGCTCAGGCCTTTTGAAGAGGCCACGTTATTTGTCAGTCGCCAGGACTGCGGGATGAATAACGTCATTCCACTGCTTCATGTCCTGGAACTCATGCTGCAAAATCTGTCTGGCCAGGGCACTGGAGAAGTGGAGACTATATCTCATGGCCACATGAGTCCGGTGGGGGCTGAACTGGAGGAGGAGGAGGAGGACATTGGAGCACAAGCAGAGTCTGGTGCAATTTGTGGTTTTTCTACTCAGGTGACAGTAGAGGAGGAGCAGGAGCATCCAGAGGATGTATAAGACGAGGCAGATGACCCAGAAGCACCGTGGCAGTATACTGTGGATAGGCCGGGAGTCCCTCAGAGTCACTTGTGCAGATGGCCCGCAGCATGCTACTTTGCCTAACTAGTGACAGCCGAATAGGCAACATCCGGCATAGGGATGACTTTTGACTCTCCACCCTCTTGGACCCTCGCTACCGGTCCAAAATGGGTGACTTTTTTCCTGCTGCTGAGAGAAAGGAACAACTGGCATACTATAGAGAAATACTGAGCACACAGTTGGCCGCTGCCTATGTGCGCCATTGTCCGTCCTCTGTCAGGTCTGACCGGGGGATTCCTGCCAGGCCTAGTAGTGTGGCATCAGAGCGGTTGTTCAGTGTGGCGGGGGCCATCGTTACCCCCAGGAGAACCCACCTGTCCACCCGTAATGTGGAGAGACTGACCTTTGTCAAGATGAATCAGGCTTGGATCGGCCAGGATTTCAACTCACCAATGCCTAATGCATCAGATTAGATCAGCCATGACGCCTCCTCCAAATGTTGAAGAATGAGCCGGGGTTCTAACTACCTGCCTCAGCTACTATTCCGATGCTGCCACCTGCCTGATGCCACACATCTGCTTCTAGTTGCACCATCTGCCTCCTACCATCTTTACCAGGGACTGGAATTGTCCACCACCTCCACACTATATCATGGTGCCACTCAGCAGGCTCCTGCTGCTTCTGATGCCACCTTCACACTATATCATTGTGCCACTCTGCGGGCTCCTGCTGCTGCTTCTGATGCCACCTTCACACTATATCATTGTGCCACTCTGCGGGCTCCTGCTGCTGCTGCTTCTGATGCCACCTTCACACTATATAATTGTGCCACTCTGCGGGCTCCTGCTGCTTCTGATGCCACCTTCACACTATATCATTCGACCGGAATCGAATCAAAACGAATCACGTTAAAAAAACAGGCATTTCCCGGCTGCAGAGAGCCGGTAGGTTGTTGTAGAACGTTGTGCCATGCTTAAATATGCATAGGGAGCGTGGTTTGGTCATCAAACAATGCTGTTCTTTAGTTTGACACGCACATGACAGCCGTTTCACTCTTCACTTCCATGTGCACTTACATAGGCCAACTTCCCTAAATAAGTGAAGCGGGAACGCAGCCTGACAAGGTAACGTCTGTGCCAGCCTGAAAGGACCGAGCTGAGGGCCAAGATCCCACTATTACATCAAAGAGTGCACTCTTTTTACACTGACATCAGATGATTCCATAGATTACAATGAATCGTGACGAAATGAATTTTAACACATTTGCCCACCTCTGCCTGTGGCCATTCCCCACAATGTTTAAGCCTCCACCCTGTGGTCCCCCACATATAATACCTCCTAATGAAGTCCACTAAGATAACCTTCCCTTTCATTTCTGTAGCACCTATAAGGCCTACCTCTTTATTTTAACTCCCACTTATACTTATACAGCAGTCCTGCTGCCTCCTCTGTCATGGCCATGTGTGGCTCTAAAGCCAGCAGGTCCGATGACAGCATCACATTGAGACTACCAGTCTCTGCTGAACACAGCTCTGGCAGAAGCCCAATTATGATGTATGGAGTCTGTGGTGTTTAGCCGGGGTAAGGACTTATCAGAGCGATTGGGTGCAACAAACAGATTCCAACTGTGATGGATAATTAATGCAATTTTAGTGGGGAGATTCTCCAACCACGGGGGATCATTTCAGTGTTTTTCAGTCAAAACTCCCATAAGCGATTTATGACATTTTTGTCAATTTTTTGCAATGTACTGTAACTAAAGACATGTTTCAAACAGGTAAAATTTAATTAAATCAATTTTCAGTTTTTTTTGTATTGGGGCTGTCATCTGCTCATATTACTTACATGGAATGAGAATGATTTATGTATTGTTATGGTTTAAGTATATTCATGTGTTTTACTGTAGTATAGGGACTTTTTATTTTTGCAGTAGCTATTGTTTAAAATGAACCACTAGATAATGGATTGATTTCTTTTTATGAATTACTTGCAACTTGCAATTTGGTATGTTCCCATTCATGTCCAATTTCAGGTTCCTACCATTGACACCATAGTTCCAGATGACCATGGAGGCAGTTTATCCCCTTCATCTATGAGCAGATCTTGATTGGTGCCGGAACTGATGGTGAGGAGCCTAAGATCTGATGCCAGGGTAATACAACCCTATAAAACATATGGAATTGTCTCCTTCTTTATTCTTTGAGCCATTATAGACATCTACAGCAACTGAATTTATTTGGCCACACTCTATTTTCCAGACTTTTATTCAGACATAGTAGAATGAAACAAATATAGTTGCTTTCCAGAAATACAGAGTATTATTGACAATCAGTCCAGGACCATTAAGAAACACAGAACATTCTCTTTAAAACGAGGAGACATGATCACTGTGGTGGTCCATTATAAGCTTCAGCATAACTTCAAAACACAGATCATTTTACATTGTCCTCCACAACTCCAGTACATCATTTACATAGATTGATTGTGTATTTGCTATCACAATCCAAATAACTATGGAAAACTGGAACTGCGATGCTTGTACCTGTAACATAAAAGCCGTTTTCTTTTGCCATCTCACCTATCACAAATTCTTTCTTAAATAATATTTTGCGATATAAGATGCTGAAAGCAGTCGTTCATCCCAATGGATGGTCCCATTTGTTAAATATAAGGGAGCAGTTTAAGGAACGTGTCACCAGGAGACCCTTTTAGACACTCCCACCCAGTCCCCACGGAGCATAGTACCTACACTGCCAAAGTGTTTTTGTATAAATAGGTTTTACAGAAAAAAAGTATGTTTAACCTCTTTCATTAGCAACTGCTGTGTGACTAGGCAGTTGCCTTATGGAGGGCTGGAAGGAGCATTCCCCACCCACCCCTTGGGAAACATGTGACCTTTTCAAATATAATAAACTCCCCACACTGGGTTTGGCTTAGAGGAGCAGGGCGGTCGCTAAGCCAAGTGATGGGTTGTTTCATATATTGTGAAAAGGTCACATGTTGTAGCTGTTCCCCAAGGTGGGGACTGCCTCCTTTCCAGACCTCCCATTGGCAACTGCCTAGTCACACAGCAGATGCTAACTGAAAGGTACAATATCTTCTTTTTTTCTGTAAAACCATTTTTTACAAAAACACTTTGGCAGTGTATGTATATGCTCTGTGGGGACTGGGAGTGCTAAAATGGTCTCCTGGTGACAGGTTCCTTTAACCTTGCTATCTCGGCTGTTCCATTGGAAAGCTCCATTCAGGCTAATTCTTCTGATGACTTGTTGTCTCTAAAACTTGGGACTCTCCTTTTAGCTATAACTTAGCTGTAATATAATAGCTGGATAGTTTCACCAGGAACACCCCTTCACATTGGAATAAGCTCTTAAGTGTTTTAGGGGTTGTCCATTGGGGTTCCCACCTACTGTAAGCCTAAGCTCAACTATCATTTGTATTTTTGTTCTGGGGGCACAACTCATTTTGCATTACATGAGAATTGCCTTACTTTCAATGAGCACTGGGTAATGCTAAATTGTCCTATATTGGCGACTGTAGGTAATTGAGCAATGCCCACTTTCTCCCAGAATTTCTTTTTAATGTTTGTAGATTGTGAGACAATGGTAATTAGGACTGTTGAGTTCCTTCAACACAAATTGATTTCCAAAATGGACAATCCTTGCAATAGTAGCCAAGAGTCACAAGCTATTGGGTGACCATTAAAGAATTTGATCTCTAGAGAAACTCTTCCAGTGAGGATTTTTTCTTACTATTGAGTAGTTATGAGAGCCCTGAGCCTGGACTTCACCAGAAGCTTCGGTTTGCATTTGTCTTGCCCCCAATGTGACACCCGCCAGGGGTGCTGTATGGAGTTATTATCCATGTCTCCATGTCTGCTCTGCTGATATTTAAATGCATTTAAAGGTAACATCTGTACTCAAACCCAAATAGAACTTTCAGGTTCAGGTATGGCCAAACTTGGCTGAGCCTGATTTGAATGGTCATTCATCCCTACTAGTTAGATACAGTACAAAGCACTATTGTCTCTGCTGAACACAGCTGGCAGAAGCTCAATTGTAATGTATGGAGTCTGTGGTGTTTAGCCGGGGTAAGGACTTATCAGAGCGATTGGGTGCAACAAACAGATTCCAACTGTGATGGATAATCAATGCAATTTTAGAGGGGAGATTCTCCAACCATGGGGGATCATTTCAGTGTTTTTGAGTCAAAACTCCCATAAGGCCTATTTATGACATTTTTGTCAATTTTTTGGCAATGTACTGTAAGCTAAAGACATGTTCAACAGGTAAATTTAATTAAATCAGATTTTCACTTTTTTTTGTAATTTGGGCTGTCATCTGCTCATATTACATTACATGGAATGAGAATGATTTATGTTATGTTATGGTTTAAGTATATCATAGTGTTTTACTGTAGTATAGGGACTTTTTATTATGTTGGAGTAGCTATTGTTCTAAAATGATACCACTAGATAAATGGATTGATTTTCTTTTTATGAAATTACTTTAAGGTACAATTCTTGCAGACTTTGGTATGTTTAGACTGTTCCATTCATGTCCAATTTCAGGTTCCTTACCATTGACACCATAGTTCCAGATGACCATTGGAGGCAGTTAATCCCCTTCATCTATGAGCAGATGCTTGATTGGTGCCGGAACTGATCACAGGTGTTAGGTTAGGTGATAGGTGGAGCCTAAGATCTGATGCCAGGGGTAATACAACCCTATAACAAGACATATGGAATTGTCTCCTTCTTTATTCTTTGAGCTATTATACATCTACAGCAACTGAATTTATTTGGCCACACATCTATTTTCCAGACTTTTATTTCAGACATAGTAGAATGAAACAAAATATAGTTGCTTTCCAGAAAATACAGGGTATTATTGACAATTCAGTCCAGGAGCCATCGTAAAGAAACACAGAACAATTTCTTTAAAACCGAGGAGACATGATCACTGTGGTTGTACATTATAAGCTTCAGCATAACTTCAAAACACAGATACATTTTACATTGTATCCTACAACTCCAGTAACATCATTTACATTAAGATTGATTGTGTATTTGCTATCACAAGTCCAAAATAACATATGGAAAACTGGAACTGCGATGCTTGTACCTGTAACATAAGAAGCCGTTTTCTTTTGTACATCTCACCTATATCACAAATTCTTTCTTAAATAATATAGTGCGATATAAGATGCTGAAAGCAGTCGTTCATCCCAATGGATGGTCCCATTTGTAAATGAATAAGGGAGCAGTTTAAAGGGAACCTGTCACCAGGAGACCCATTTTTAGCACTCCCCCAGTCCCCACGGAGCATAGTACATACACTGCCAAAGTGTTTTTGTATAAAAAATAGGTTTTACAGAAAAAAAGGTATGTTACATCTTTCATTAGCATCTGCTGTGTGACTAGGCAGTTGCCTAATGAGAGGGGCTGGGAAGGAGCAGTTCCCCACCCACCCTTGGGAAACATGTGACCTTTTCAAATATATAAATAACTCCCCACACTTGGGTTTGGCCGTAGAGGAGCAAGGGGCGTCGCTAAGCCAAGTGATGGGTGTTTTCATATATTGGAAAAGGTCACATGTTGTAGCTGTTCCCCAAGGGTTTGGGGGAACTGCTCCTTTCCAGAGCCTCCCATTTGGCAACTGCCTAGTCACACAGCAGATGCTAATGAAAGGTACAATATAACATATCTTTTTTTCTGTAAAACCAATTTTTTATACAAAAACACTTTGGCAGTGTATGTACTATGCTCTGTGGGGACTGGGGGAGTGCTAAAATGGATCTCCTGGTGACAGGTTCCCTTTAACCTTGGCTATCTCAGGCTGTTCCATTGGAAAGCTCCATTCAGGCTAATTCTTCTGATGACTTGTGGTCTCTAAAACTTGGGACTGCTCCTTTTAGCTATAACTTTAGCTGTAATAGTAATAGCTGGATAGTTTCACCAGGAACACCCCTTCACATTGGAATAATGCTCTTAAAGTGTTTTAGGGGTTGTCCATTTGGGGTTCCCACCTACTGTATAAGCCTGAGAAGAGCTCAACTATCATTTGTATTTCTTGTTCTGGGGGGCACAACTCATCTGTGCATTACACGAGAATTGCCTTACTTTCAATGAGCACTGGGTAATGCTAAATTGTCCCTATAGTGGCACTGTAGGTAATTGAGCACATGCCACAGGGTCTCCCAGAGATTTCTTTTTATAGTTGTAGATTGTGAGACAAATGGTAATTAGACTGTTGGAGTTCCTTCTAACACAAATTGATTTCCAAATATGGACAATTCCTTGCAATAGTAGCCAAAGGAGTCACAAGCTATTTGGTGACCATTAAAGAATTTGATCTCTAGAGAAACTCTTCCAGTGAGATTTTTTCTTACTATTGAGTAGTTATGAGAGACCTGAGCCTGGACTTCAGCCAGAAGCTTCGGTTTAGCATTTGTCTTGCCCCCAATGTTGACACCTGCCAGCGGTGCTGTATGGAGTTATGATCCTCGGGAAAATGGCACCATGTCTGCTCTGCTGATATTTAAATGCATTTAAAAGGTAACATCTGTACTCAGACCCAAATAGAACTTTCAGGTTCAGGTATGGGCAAACTTGGCTGAGCCTGAATTTGAATGGGTCCATTCATCCCTACTAGTTAGATACAGTACAAAGCACTATTGTATCATACATTTCTAAAAGTCCATACAACTTTTATTTCACATGCTACTCCCATCCTTTATGTTACCCTAGGAGTACAACTGGCCTCATTTTTAGGAGTCTATCACAAATAGCTGACAAGATCCGTTGCACCATTTACTTGGGGGTACAAGCTACCCAAATCTCACATTGTGGAAGGGCCCCAGTGTATAGGGGAAACATGATATATCACCTCTATATCCTTTTAAAGCCAACTACTGTATATGCTGCAGTCTGTACAATACGGGAAGCCACTTCAGTGTGGATATTATATTCAAGAACATTATATCCAAAAGAAAAATAATGAAAAATACCCATATTTACATCATATGCCATTTTATGGGTATTTTACCTTTGCAGCTTGTCCAAGCTTTTAGCTTGTACGACATTATAGCTGCAAAGTACATTAGTAACTTACTGTATAGACACTTAGTGCCCAACCTTCAGCAAGGATTTCATAGAATACCAAGATGTCACCTAGAATAAAAAGTCATCACTTGAAAGACTATCTTTCCCGAAGGCCTTAGCACTTGAAAGGACTATGTATGCTGTCCCAGATAATAATTGAGATGGAGACTTCATATTTAATAAACATCCCATTCCGATTCTGTCTTGACTATAGCAACAAAGGTATTGAGGAGTATATTCATCGGGATGATTGTAAAATAACTTTTATGTATAATAACTTGAATTCTTGTCTTAACATTCATGTAAGGGAAAAATTCAAGAAACATTATGCCTAGTCTCAATTATTGACTGTTTTATAGATCGTTAGCCCTCTAGGCATCTACAAGGCTACATTCACACGACTGTAGGGGGATGTTTGTACAACCACAAGCTTGTGGCTGTGAATACATCCCCATAGGCCGGCAATGGGTGCATGAGTGATACGGTGCACAAAAAAGATAGGACATGGCAACCCTCCTCCTTTACGTATGCCCGGATACACTCCGGTAAGCATACGTTCATGTGAATGCAGCCTAAAGGTGTTTAGGGTCATAGTTTTGTGATTTTGAGATTATAAAAGAAAGCACTAAAATAGAGCATAGTCACTATAGAACACTAAATATTAAAGGAAATCAACCAATAATATTAAGTAAAATTAATCTTCACATACCTATATCCCTCTTCTCCTTGAAATCAACGCAATGTTCTGCACTCTAAGCTGTTAATTATTCACGCCTCTTGAGTGACATGACCTCCATCTCCCAAGATGGATAGGATGGTAAATAATAAACAGCACGGCACGGTCCTGTCATGTCAACATTAAAGAAGACTAGTGCCGGGATTGGAGAGAAGAGGGCTAAGTATGTATGTATGTATGTAGGTAAGTATGTGTTGTTTCCTTTACTTAATATTAGTGGTGGATTTACTTTAAGCTATTAGTTATAGACTTTATGCACTATTTACAGGAGTCCAATCAATTGTGCTCGCCTCCCTCTAGGATACCTTAGGGTTGACCTCATGGCACACTTGTCCCTTCTTTCCATAGGTGATCAATAATAAAAATCTTCCCTTAGACAGCAAAGTAGATCATGCAAACCTCTATCACATACTCTGCACCACCAACATTAGGAAATTCTATATAAAATAAATGGATAGATATAAAGAAAGATGATGTAGCTTAGTATTGGATAACTGATGATGGATGAAGAAATGTGTTGTATGTAGTATGTGAGTACATCATAGATTTATCAGAATAGTCTTGTCTGGGTGTTCATCCCCATTGTGGGTAGGTCCTAAAAATAAACATATAGACAAGTTTAGAGTCTGTAAAAGTTACTCTTATACGGAAAGCATAACCCTTTATTTGACATATTTAAACCAATTAGAAAACAGAATATTGTGGTGCTTATTGTTACTAGAGATATTTTATCGGTAGAAAATAACCTCTGTAAAATGTTCTTTATTACACGCTATGTTCCTTAAATTAGTTTTTTACTTTTGGTAACCCACCAAGTAAATTTCTGCATTTGGCGAGATAAAAAAAATAATGTAATTAGTGCACCAGTCCTTGTTTGGCAAGAGTTTTAATACCTACCTGTATCAATACTTGATGGGGGATGCTCAATTGCCCTAAAAATAAAATTAAACTTTTTGTTAGTTGTTTTTTGGTGTTTGTTTAGCTTTTATGTGACTTGTGAATACTTTAAAGCCACTAAATTCCACAAAATTCATTTGCTTCACTTCCTCATTAAAAGAAAAGTGTATATTTCATATCACATACTGTGTCATTTGCTCCTCTAAGAGTTTTTGGTAAGTGGATATTTCGAGGTGCATTTTGTGATGGCTGAGAAGTTTATTTGTCTCATTAACACTTTGCAGTTGAGATCGAATTTGCCATAGTTGGTCTTCAACCATGTCAATAGCAATCTGCATCTGAATGATATCTGACGAATGATGAGCTGTTTTCTCTGCTAGTATGTCTTGTAGGGCTGATATCTGAAAAGGAAACCACAAAGACAAGAAAGATTAATGAAAGTAAATATATCTCAGGGAAATTATTCCATTCCTCAACAAAGTAAATCCAAATTACTTTAATACATTTTAGATAAAGACCTCCTTAGTTCTAGATATATTTATTTTAAGAAGTTTCAGTATCCATATACAGTACAAAGGGATGATTCTTATATCGCAACTTTTAGCCATATTTTGCCCTGCTTACTGCTTGTGAATGAGTTTAATGTGGGATTTCTCAACCTGACACATTTACTATAACTTGCAGGAAGTCAACTTTACAGTAATTCTGGGACATGTAGCACCAGTGGCCAGATGATCAAGAGTGGCACATGAAGCTTTTATCTCCTTTTATGCATAAAACCAGCTCATTTACATTGCGTTTATCAGTGAGCTGGCTTTTTGTGACAATTCGAAGACTATCTCTTGAGCTCTGGCGCCTGGCATATTTATAACTGTGGATTTTTATCTTTATTGCATATTGATAAAGTGTGCTTCTGGTTTGTAGTATCTTTGCAAATTTATTTATTTTCTTTCAAGTAGCTTAAAAGTCCCTGGTCTGAACACATCTAACTTTTATATTATTTCTAAATGTCACAGTGGACCTGAAAGGCATTGTGACTTTTTATGCAAGCAACTTTTTAAAAAGCTTTAAATACAGCCTTTACATGTCGACATGTAAACTCACATTTGTTGCAGTGTGAGTCTATCTGCAAGTGGAGTGAAATGCCCATATGACTTTTTGTATGCCACTCCTTTTATGCCTCTGTATACCTCCGAATTCTTTAAAAGGGAACCATTCCCCATATTTTCACAAATACAGCTAGCAACAGCTTCCCATAGAATCCTGTGAACTAAATCACACTCTTCTTTTAGCTAAAAACTGTTTCCCTTACATCCCCATAATTTAACTTTATCTTATATTACCCAGGTTATACACTTGTATGGAGGCAATGAAAATTCTAATTATGTGTTAAACAATAAATTTCTTGGTTAAACTGAGGCTTTGTCGGAGCAGTGCAGGGGGCGCCAGATTCATTAAGAACATGAGTCACATTCCAGATCCCCTACACACTACACAGGCAAACTGCGTATAGTGCCCTTTGCACTGTTGTTAGTAAATTTGCCCCGATAAGTCTGCCTTTGGCACCCATTTTAAAACAGAAGCATCAGTAAGGTGGCAACAGGAGCTCAGCTAATAATCCAAGATTCACTTTGTAGGTCCATCTATTTAGTCTGAAACCATGTCGCTCCAATTGTACTTGAAATCAGTATATAATCCACTCTAGTGCTCCTGAACAGAAATTTTTTCTGAAAATTTTTTTATAAGGTTTTGTTAGTTTTTATTTTTTTCCTTAGCCAATCCATCCCCACTAACCTCTGGGGTGAATGACTGCAGTAGCTAGTCGCTATTTTAAAAAATTATTATGAAAAAAAATAGAAACAAAAGATTTGGCTTTTATTCTGTGGCTGAATATGGCAGATTCATGAAGATGTTGTTTAAATCATTGCTTCGGCCTCATATTCTCTTCTGATGTTATAGACTAGAACATGCTTTGGTGGTACATCATTTTGCTTTTGGTCAAGAACCCCCCTACATGCATGTTGCCACCCTGACAATATAATACAGCTTTCACAGAGGACTGTGTTGAGTTTTGGTGGAATTGGAAGGTATAAAGAGGCTTCGTTAAAGTAAAGTCATTAAAAGCAGTCATTTTGGTTTCTCACAAAAATAGTTTTGCCAGCCACCCCAGAAATATCCCATGCAAATAGGCAGCACTGTGTCTGTAAGACTGCACTCATGCTTACAATGCAACATACCATGTGCTGTTCATTGTGCAATTCGATTTCCATGATTTGTACAGAAAACTTCAAGTTGATTATCTTAGACTGAAGAGAATTTAGCTGCTCGGAGTTGGAGTTCACAACACTGTGAAACGTTTTAGCCTGCAAGGTGGATGACATATGTGGTGAGAAAACAAATCAGTAACTGCATTTTTTAATATATGTTTCATACTTTCACTTTTAAATGGAATTTGAAATTTTAATTTTAAAAGGAAATCTACCATCAGGAATAACAATAATAATTCCTTTATTTACATAGCGCAAACAGATTACGCAGCGCTGCACAGAGCTTGCCAAATCAGTCCCTGTCCCCAATGGGGCTCAGAATCTAATTAACCTACCAGTATGTTTTGGAGTGTGGGAGGAAACCGGAGGATCCAGAGGAAACCCACGCAAACACAGAGAGAACATACAAACTCTTTGCAGGTGTTTACCTGGGACTTGATTCCAAGAGAAATACATTAACTGAGGTAATCCTGATGGTAGATTCCTTTCTCTCTTTTAAGCCATGCACTGTCTTTTCCCCCTAACGAAATAAAAATGTTATATTTGATTTATGTAAAAGGAACTTCGCAGGCTAGTGAGGTGCCTGGTCGTGCTCTGAGAGCTAATGCTACACCACATCCTTGTAGCATATGAAGTCTTACCTCTCGGTGCGTCCCACAGAGCTGTTTGGCTTTTCCAGCCATGCCCATGAATGGCTAGAAAGTGGAGAAGCGGAGTAGTGGAGTAGCCATAGCTCCTGGTGCTCGGTCAGGCGACTCCATGCCCCAGTAGCCGCTGCAGTTCATTTACATAAACAAAAAGTTTCTATTTAGTTAGGTGGAAAAGATTAGATAAAGACAGTATAGGGCTTAGAAGAGAGAAAGGAATCTACCATTAGGAATATCTCACTGTATTCCACATTTTAGGTTTCTTTTAAGGTTTGTATAAAGATTGTAATATTTGCTACTGGAGGCCCAATGCTAAAGGTTTTTTTTTTTACAGCGCACCTTATGTACAGACCTGCCAGCTATTCAGCAGTTTCATACTTTTGATTCCTATTCCAATAGCATTTGCGATTTTTACAGGCTAAGGCTACATTCACACACATGTATGGGGGACACATATATGGCCGACGTATATACGGCGAATATACTTCCCCCATACACTTCTATGGGCTCATGGCACCGTACGGGACACATGCGGCACCGTACCGCTCCGTAGCCCGGGAAAAGATAGGACATGTTCTATCTTTTCCCTTGTTACGGCGCCGTGCGCCATATGTTCCTATGGAGAGGGGTGGGGGTGAGCAGCGCTCACCTCCTCTCCCCGCATGCTGCCATGTGCCAGCCGTGCTATGGTATGGCGGGCAACGGCAGTGTGCATGTAGCCTAAGAGCTCTCTATACATAATGGGTGACTACTGAGCTATGGCTTATGCACACTACAGGCTTTATGCTAGTTGCATTTTTACAGCTACCACACATCGCAATATCCTTCTATGGGCTCATGCACATTGCCATGGATATTATGGCCCTGTACATGAGATGCATGCCTGGGCTGCATAGATGTAGTGCATATCCTATTCCTTTCTGGATTGTGGACATGGACATTCTTTTTAGAATTGACAACTATGGGTCTGTTGTCTGCTTTCCATATAACACTATGTGGTGTGTGCATTAAACCTTACACAGAAGACACCTGTCACTAACACTCACAATGGTTGCTGGCATATGTGTGGCCATATTAGCTGAGTTGGTCACTCCATGTGACCTCATCGAGTTGCAGCAATCTGGTGCTAATACAGCCAAGAGCCTCTACAAGGTAGGGTCTAATACAGATCCACTATATTCCCAATATTCTGCAATACAGTAGTATTACAGTATATTGGATATGTGACCAGACACTCTAGGGTGCAAACACTCTTGGTGATGTTAAGAAATAGTAAACATAAAATTGCAATCATTGTTAAAAAAAGGAATAAGTTCAAATCCCCCCAATTTTCCTAGAATTTAAATCTAAATAATCATAAAAAATGCAAGATATCCCTAAATCCCAAAATACCCAGAGTATCAAAACTTAAAATAAGTATCCCATGCTGTGAACCCCATAACAGAAAAAACATGTGCACAAAAAAACAAATATAATAAATCACTGAAGTTTAAAAAAAATATGGGTGTTCAAAAGCAAAAAGCAGAATATATTTTTTGTACGAAAGCTCTAAATTATTTTAGTTTGTCTTAGCATAATAAAATGTATACAATTTTGGTATCTTCGTGATTGTGGTCATAACTTCCCCAAAAAATAAAGGCAATGGGGCACATTTACTTACCCGGTCCGGAATGTCCGCCGGAATGCACATCTGCCTCGGTTCACTAAAATCGTACGCCCAATATCCTGCTTGTGTCACTTCCCCGATCAGGTCCACCGGAGTTCACCATCTTCCTCACGGTGTATGTAAGTGCATTGGATGCCACACAAATTTAAATGTTAAATCCGTCGGATCGTCCGACGGCCCGCCTCCCCGGTTTCTGCCGAAGCGCCAAAATCCTATCGCGTGCGACACAATCCCCGGCGCGATCCCCGAAAAGTCAGGAAACCCTACGAAAATTCGGCTGCGGGACCCTTAATAAATTAGCCCCAATGTGTCATTTGGACAGAACAATGAAAGTGTGACAATAAACGCAGCTGTGCAATTCTCTTACAATTTGTTACACAGAAAACAACCATCTGTAACACCCAAAATATAAAAAACTGGTTTTGAGAGGAGAGGAGAAAAAAAAAGGGAAAAGAATTGAAATGGAAGCAGGTTAAGAGCTGAAACTCTTAACCTGAAGGTAGCATTCACACATATCAGTTACCATAAGTTTTTGTATCAAAAAATCAGAACAGACGATGGCATTTGATTCATTGATATAAGCAAAAGAATAAGTGATGCAACTAATAAAGGTGAACGCGTCTTAAAGTATTTCTAATCATTGTAATCAATTTTGGTTGCTCTCCTTAGAGAGGTTTTGGTGTATTTTTTTATATTTGCATTTTTTTTATCAAAATGTGACTCTAAAAGGCAATGTTAAGTGGTCATTTAAATAGTTTTCACTGTATTTCTTTTCTTTGAAGCAAACCTGTCACCAGGAATGTAATTTTTAGCTGGCGTCAGGTTCAAATAGCCTATGTTATGCTGAACAGGTCAGCATTCTGTATAGTTTCAGTAGTTTATAATAGTTTATTTCACATTACCTGGCCCCCTGCCAGCAGTGTGGTGAGTACCTGGGATGGGTAAGGTCCATACCCCCCCCCCCCACCTGCTCAATATACATGACAGGAAGAAGGGATGGGTGAGGGAGTTGCATGATTGTGAAGAAGATGAGACTGATACAGGCACACACAGGCTGCAGCTATGAACAGAAACATAAACTATAAGTCTAAATGCAATACTTTCCAAATACCATTTGTGTGAATAAACGCTGAGTCTCTCTCTGGTTATTCTCCATAAAAATTTCATATTGCTCTTGAATTCCAGACAAGGCAGTGGTTAAAGCTTTGGATTTTGTTGCTTCTACCTCCACGCTGACTCTGGGGCCAATTTGAGTAGTCAAATAGTTTATCTCCTGTAACATAAGTTGATATTATAAGTGAGTTGAGCACTATATTTGTAATTTATGATATAATGTCATACATGATATGTCATGTAATAAAGCACAGTATTTAAAATATACAGACAGGCCACGGATTACGAAGAAGATAAATTCTGTTGGTTTGTTCCTAAGTACTGTAGAATTTGTATTTAAATCAGAAGTTGTTTTTGTTCCTGTGACCAATGGATTTTCAATGGGAATAAGCAATAAAGCTTTACTGCAGACACCTTTGATAACTCTTACAGATGATTACTGCAGCATGGGGCTAAATTTCAGTATATAGACCATCATAGACCATAGACCATCACAGGAAGTCACAATTGACATAGAAGTTAGTATGTAGCTAGGAGGCATCTGTAAGTTGAGTTTTCTTACTGCTGGTAAACTCATATTCAAGTAATTTAATAAAGGAGTTGCCTGATTTGGACAACTCATTTTGGATTGTGGGATCCAAAATGGAAAACTGCAGCACGGATGCAGGAACTCGGGTGCAGGAGCTACGTGAATCGCGCTGGACCCGAATCCTCGTCGGACACACACCGCGGGATCGCGACAGGGCTGGGTAAGTAAATCTGCCTTGTTAGCTCTAGATAACATAGACTACTGCTGAACCCACGTACTGCTTGCCTAATATTCTCTAACAGGACAAATAGAATAGAGTTGTCTAAATCATGCAACTCCTTTCATGAAAATGATGAATACTGAATTAGGAGCATTGTTGTAGCGGCTTCAGTCATACATCACCTGCTCACTATCCCTCCTCATCCTCAACAGCTCCTGTTCAAGGCTTTCAATCTCCGATTCCAGTTTACCTGTCTCTTCTTTACACCCCTCCCAGATGTGGCGCAGAGCCATCACATCCGCCTGAATGTTACTTCTCAGCACATGCTCCGTTTCATACCTGAAAATAAATATAAAGACAAAGAAAATGTATGGATTTTGTATTCATGTAATATATAGCCCCATATCCTATGACTTGCAGTTACATATATTCTCTTAAAGGAAATCTACCATCTAAATAGCCAGACATGGTAAGTAGACGTACATGTCGGTGTGTGCCTCCTGATACTGGCCGTGATCTTCATAAGGCATGAAATTTCACCATTTATGCGGAAATACAGCTTTGCAAATGTGTAAATTATCCTCAGGGGCCACTGTTTACGTCACAACAGCCCCTTCCTGCTCCATTCGTCGCTAATTATTTACACCTCTTGTAGGTGTTTATCTGCTAGCTCCTTACAAAGCTGTTCATATCTGCTGCTGATTGATCTTCATGCTCTTGACCTTGACTTGCTTTATGACTCTTTGGATTGTGGTCCATTGTTTGTGGCCTGTGTGTCCGCAGCATGCGAAGTCTGCTCACACACCGATAAAGAGAGAAGAAAGAATATCCAAGCTGCAAACTCAGGCAGAAATAGGACTTGCCCTAAGTTTTGTGTCTTGAGCAGTCTGTACAAACAAAAGGGCTGTAGAATTCATGGGTGTGTGTGTGACTCCCATTTTAAGACATGGGAGTGTGTGTTATCCTTTCAAACAACCGATAGCACACAGTTAATAATTTTCCTGTTGACTTGTTATGGACTTGGCTTGATCTGACCTCAATCCTGTGTTGCCTATCCTCACCTTCACTCTGGCACAGCTTTGCCTTCCAATACCATTGCTTGTCCTTGACCATTCTGTCCTTGACCCCAGATGCTGTCATCGGCATCCCTAAAATCACCTAGAACAAAATATCACAAGTATTCCAAGGGGTAGGAACCTGATTGCCTTGTTCCTGCAGGGATTAAAGGGTGAAACCACTAGGGTTACTTAGAAAACTCTCCTGGTTAGTCCAAAGTCAAACCAGCTTGATGGCACAGAGGATGATCAACTCGTTGCTCACTACATAAAGACTATATAAAAAGTCTCAGACTTTTACTATTGGGTTGTCTCTGGCTTGACTCTGATAGTAGACCATGGCTAACATCGCAAGAAAAATCCAAGACAGGTGGCATTTAGCTTATGGAAATTACAAGGCTATCACTATACACAGAAAGATGGCTGTATATCGGAAAGTGGCTGCAACCATATCCAATAGAACTGTTGTTTGGGACAAAACAGTAAATTTTATCTCAAATAAAATTGGTCAAATGATGTCAGGCTCTACCTCTCATTTACCTGTCTTGTCTTGTAAGATGAATATTGAAATTCCCTATTGCTTTACAGTTAGTGATAAGCTGCTTTATATTGTTACTTTTACTTACTTGTTGTTAAAGTCATCTAGATCCAAACTAGCATTGTCTATCTCTCGGATAATGCCAGTATTATTAGTGATGATTGATGAGATCTACAAGACACACAAATATTTGATCACTAATAGCACATTATAACATAGTAAATGCACTCCAAAATACCAGCCACACTACCTGCCTATATAGACTTTATGTATATCTTATTATACTAATACATCCATTCATTGAAGGTGACCTGTTTGAGTGATGTCGGAGGGACTCTAAACCATCCAAAAAACTTAATTGGTTTATTGTCCCAAATTGCCCTAATGTACATGAACTCATGGTCTGGTATAAAACGTATGCACTTACTCTTTACCTAGTGATAGGTCCGATAAGTCGCATCTATGGTGTGTTGCTTCAGTGTTGCCATCACATCACTGCACAGGTGCCGGAAACAATTAGGGACAGTAAACCATCATCCCATAAGAACCTTTGAGTGGCTGGTAAGTTCACTTTAGTACTTTATATCAAGTTATCAATTCATACATCAAAACAAATAAGATGTGAATAAATAGATAGATATAAGAAGGTGAGAGGGTCCATAGTTGGGTAGTTATGGCAATTTTTTACTCTGTAGGTTTTACCTGATTCTGGAGATCTTGAATTTCCTTCATGTATTGTTTTTGGTCTTTGGCGATTAAAGGGAATTTGCTTTTATGCCATTCATGGATCATTTTTTCTAGATGAGCATTTTTTTGTTCCAGGGAATGTATTTCCTTTGAATAGGATATCAATCTTTCATTCATAAGATGCATTGTCTCTTTTCCCTTAATAAAAAGATTATTGTTATGTGTTTGATTGTTCAAAAGTTCATGGTCTCCCGAATTGTTAGTGCTGTCAGTATCTCCTCCTTGGTGCTGAATTTCTATGTTTTTCTCTGGATCTCTATATCCATTTGTAATGCCATATGTCCCTCTTTGGTGTAATGTATTAAACTCTTCCTGCTGAAAAATATAAGAAGCGACTTTATGGCTTGCATAGGAATCTCCATCATGAAAAATATGAGATCCTGTTGAAACAGAGAAATGTGGACGTCCATGTATCTTGAAAAATCCTCCATGACTTGGTCTCTGGGAGCGTCCATGATTGGAATCACAAGGCTTCCTAGGTAGATCAGTGTTAATATAATACATTTTCCTTTGGTACCTAGCAAAGAAAGAGCTGTGCTTCTCACTATGGGCCATGTCATCTCTGTGGAAGGAGACAGACAGACAGATCTTCTTTATAACATGTTGAACAAGCGTCAGAGAAAGTTGAGTAATGTCTATGGGTGTTTTATTAGCATCTAATTCCAGTACAATTTCATCTTCTACTAATGTAGATTTAATATGTAAATTGTTTCATGGAATCAAAGAATATTTATGGGCATCTTGCGAGAGACAAAAGCACCACAGTTTATTACAATTTTATGAAAGATTTACCACTTTCTTTAAAATATTGTCATGATCTTGATGTTGAAGATAATACTACCACCCAGACTACCACCATTTTGAGGATATACAATAGAATTTGTCAATTAGAATTGGATTCTCAGAATTTGAAATGAGAGGGTAGAGTCGTGCTCTAATATGTAGAAGTTCTCTTCCCCTCAATGAGACATTTTAGTCATTTATATGTGTCATGTAAAGGTTTGGAGATAGTGTAAAAGCTCAGGTGTTGTTAATTTCTTAGAATTGATGGGATATAGTATTGACTTTAGATGTTATTCTAGGTAGACCTAAGACTACTGTAGGCCTAATGTCATTGGAAGTCATAGCCCATACAAATCACTAAACCAGTAGCTCATACATTTATCAGCGGAGAAATACATGAGGAGTGGGAAAATTAAACCTATTGTGAATGCTAAGTAGTAGCAGACTAGTACTTCTGAGTACCGGACAAGTGTAGGCTTTAACCCAATACTGAACTGGAAGAGGTCCAGCAGAAGACAACCCATTATGGCGTATACCAGGGTCTATTTTTAGGGGTTAAACAAGACTGGAACTTCAGAATTGTGGATGTAGAGGCCCCAATGAAAATCATCTTCTTTGAAGAAGCCCAAAAACAAGTCTTATGAAGGAAAATGAACCAGTCACATATAAATAGTAATATAGTCTCATCTAAAGAGGACACAGTGAAAACATGGTGGCACATGCAGATATACTGTGCAGGGTGCAAATTATGACATGCATTCTTCACTGTCTGTCTGCCCATTGACTGATAGGCACCCAGTTTAGTCATACGACGCTTTATAAAATGCACTTGTTGTTTATTTAAGAATAAAACTGTTTATTATTTTAAATTAGGGAGGATCCCATTGAGGATTCAAGCTGAAGGTTTACAAAATGGTGAATGATACCATTAAAACGTGATGTTGGATGCTCGTAAAGGGACGGTATGTAGGCAACAGTGAACTAGGTAAAATGAGATTCAGTTAAGATCTGTCAATCTGCTTATTTTTAATATGTTTTCTCATGTAGCCAGTTTGTTAAATGGTCATGTAATGACAACATAGGAAGGTGTTAAGGTCTGACACTCAGTCCATTAAAGAAGCTTCCTTGGTATTGAATCTCAAATGCAATGATGTCCTTGTGATTCCTGCATGTCATCGGGGAGGACACCATAACCATACAAGATTTAAGGGGTTTCTAGTTAATCACTTATATGACTGCTCGATCATATGTGTCATATTTATATTGGTAGTAGAATCCATTTGCTCAATCTCTGACCATTAAAACCAGCAGGTGTCTGTACTGCTCTATACTATTGACATACCCAATATGTGGCCTTTCTGGAGACATAATAACTGTACAATGTTATGTATTTTAAGAAGTGTTACATGACTATGGTTTGCTTTCCTTATAGCGTTTCTTCCATAATGTCTAAATACCTTAGCAGGGTTAATGGAAGGGGTTGTCATCATGAAAGCACACTTTTAAAGTGGATTTAGATCCCCATTGTCTTGACCTTTCCATAGGTATTAGGGTCAACTATCATAGTATTTACAGTTATCTGTATTGGATTGTATTGGCATATCTTTGACCCATCTGAGAAATTTATTTGAGCCGAGAGATGTATCATATATGTCCATAGAGAACACATGCAACTAACTCCAGTATAATAAATTACATCCAAAGCTATACATTTTCCCCATAAATCCTACAAATAAGATCTACCAGGAATTGTTGGGCACCAAATGAGCTGTACATTGAAAAAAACAAAACACATGTTGGTAAAAAAAAGATTTTCCTGGAGAATGATGTGATTTATTATTGAAAACAAAGGTATTTTTAAAAGGAGTTTATATGTAGATTTGGCCTGAAAAACCTATTCAGAACCTACTTGATAACTACACAAGGCAGGAAAATTGGCAGCTCACCCCACGAGGACCTTCCCACCAAATAGTAGATCTCCTGAATGGCCTCTGGTGTATGGAAAGGATCCAACCACAGCCGTCGGGTAACTTAGCAGAACACTACACTAATTCTTAAGTCCTGCATCAATGACCCAGAGAGTGTTAGAGAATGTTCAAAGCTGAACATGAAAGTGGACCGGCACACGTGAGAAAAAAAATCCAATGGAGAATCTTACAAACTATTCCTTTATGCCAATAAAACACATAATCCATCAGGAGCAGACAGCAGGGTTATCATGTTTTGACGCTCAGCGGTTTACTCATAATCTGCACATACCCACATTTCAATGCCTTTTAACTCCCTCACCTGTGGGTGATGTAAAAGGACAGAAACCCACCCCTCCTTGTCACATGATCGCAGGTGAGACTACAGTTCTTATAGAAAACAAACCAAGATGAACATTAAAAGAAACTCCATTACATAAGTTAAAATTACTAATATAGCCATAATATTTGCAATGACTTACTGGTATGTACTAAAACAATGGGAACCTCCGCACGATATAGGACAATACGTGTCTCAAAATAATCACAGCCAAAGTTATAAACATGCAGTCAGCCTAATACAATGTAATTGTGACTGTAGCAAAACTTTAGAGAAACTCCGAAGAATTACAAATAGGTGTAAATCAGAAAATGACGATATTATAATAGATTATTCTGTTACTTTTCTGTTACCCAACAAGGGAGTTCTGTCTGTTCCTCTTTGTCTGTGTTTATGTAATTGTACGTGCCTGGTGGACCTGCTCTGGTTGTTACCCTTTATTCCTGTCCTCCCTATTGCCCTCCTTCTTGCACTCAGTCTCGGTTGTGTGTTTGTGTGCATGATGGGATTGCTAGTCCTCCAATCATTTCGTTAGGGGGCCTAAATTTAGTACTGCAGACCCTAGTATCCTTTATTCCTTTTCCTTACTTTCTGGATAGGTCTTCATGTTCAGAGAGAGAGAAGTTGCAGGCTCCACAACTAGTCCGGGGAAGCTAACCATCACCCACAGATAGGGACTAGCTTAGTCATAGAGGTAATGGAAAGTTTTCTTTCCCTGTTTCCCTAGTTCTTGTTGCTCTCTCTGCACGTTTTTTTGCATCTGTGTGAACCATGACACAGGCTCCATAGGTGATAAAGGAGCCTGGAGCCCCTCAGGCTCATTTGCATATGTATTTTAAAAAACCTTAATTTCTTAACCAAAGGGTATAGGAATCTTGAAGAAGATTGGAGGGGGGACACACCTGTATGCCCATGTGCTTGATTTACAATCCTTAATGGTAGATGTCCTTTAATGAATAGTTGAAGTTTGACTGCATAGCATAACTTGTAGTTCACACTCAAGGACGACAACTGTTTAAGTTTCATCTCAAGAATGCTTTTCTCATCACACCTCACTCAGTCACATGTCACCAGATTACACTCAGCAATGCGAGGATGGCAGTTTTCTTTTTGCAGTATTCTCCAGACCCTTTGTCACATACTCTGGCCTTGAAGGTCTAGCGGGAATTGTTCTGTGGTATGCATCGAGTTTGGATGTCTGGTCAAGGATGTGCTCTGGAGTTTGCATTTTTTAAGAGTTTTGGCCGAGGGGCTGTATTAGTTAGTGAGCCTGGAGTATGTATGTTGTGCAACGGGGCTTTATTTCTTATTGTGTCTGTATTTATTTTTGGAAATATACAGTGGTCTGTATTCTTTTGAAATGAAAATTATTTTAATATACCGTGCCACGCATACAGCACAGTGCTACTGTATACCAAAGTCTACAGTATGTGTGAGGTCATCAATCCCTTAGCTGAAGCTTTGAAGAACCGAGGTTGTACAACAGACCTATCTATAACAGGAGGTCATTGAAGGTGTTGCTATCGGTTTTAAATTCTGGCATAATAATGCATCTGTATTTCTATGTGCAAACACTGTATTATGTGCAGTTTGCCTTTGTAGTGCACAGAGAGAGCCATATTAATTGTGGTACACGTTCTTCATGAATCTGGCGCCCCCCGCACAGCTCTGACAGTGTGCTACAACTTTTTTTATGGTGCACCTTTAACATGGGGCATGCAACACATTTCTGTGTTGCATAGTACGACTGAGCACCGGGACACCCATTTCAATGCAGACATTTGTGTCAAATAAATAATCGTGCAGCCGCGACGCAAAACTGTCACGTGCGACACATGTGCAAGCAACTTGCACTGAAAAGAATGTGCAAAAGAGTCTGACAGAAAGCTTAGTAAATGTGGGCCAATATGTCTAGTGGTTCAATAAATCATATTGTCATATTGAAAAAAATACTTTGTCTGGAGTTACACTTACCAAATATGCCTTTTCCGACTTACATACAAATTCAACTTAAGAACAAACCCGGGAACTGCCTATACAAAGTTTTGTTACTCTGATATTTGTAACACATGGCCATTGTCCTGCCATATCGTCGTTCACATTTCATGTTTTATCCTTACTTTATAATAAAGAAACATTTATTGTAATTATTGTAAAGAAAAAAAAAACACAAAGGACACAAAAAGGCAATAAGCCAATTTTGTGTGTCTGCCTCTCATGTGTTGCCTACAATATATCAATCCTCTAATTCTTAATGGTTGGTTCTATTTTGTGGGGGGGTTATATACTGTATGATGTTTGTGCTTTTTGTGTGTAATACTATTATGGAGCATGCTCTGTAATGATACATGTCTGCCATAACCCATTGAATAAGGAATTGGAATCTCAACCCTGTGTATAGGTTAAATACATTTTTTGTGATTTTTTATGTCAAGATTGTCCATGTCTATTTGTATTTACCTCTTTGTGTAGTCTACCTTTACTGACAAATAAAATGAATAGGGTACTTACACTAAAGGGCCCCGTGATGTGAGTGTCCACCCCTGGGCATCAATATTACAACACAGAGACAAATTCAAGATGCTTGTATTATCAGAGATACAAGTTTATTTTGTTGCATAAAGAAACTGATTATAATTTAAGAATGACAACACGGTCCAAGAGCCTTCATTATTTGTGATATACACGCCCAACAAAATCTATGAAAAAGACCTTTTTAGATCTTTCTGATCTGTGGGATCACAATGCAGTGGTTTTTCAGTGGGATACAAATACAACACTTTCTTGGGGAAGGAAAGTATCTGTAAGATTTTGAGTAAATATTTCATCAATATGTGCAAAAAACAAATCTGTTGACCAACTATCTGTAGACTTTAAGCACTTGTAGTGGTTCAATATACCTTTCTCTAGTCAAGAACATAATTTTGATGAGCATTATGGGATCTTATATTGAACTAGCTAAATTTATACTAAATATCTTAACACGCCATCCTTGTAGAGTATTCTATATAAGGAGTCATATCAGAGCGCTAATACTCCTTCTCCCTATTTGAAACCAGTAGTACACACCTAAAGGAATCAAAGTGAAAATGTTTTCCCCCACAAACCATTGAAAAAATATTCACTTGCTTAATACGATCAATGACTAATATAAAGACAATAGAAAAGAGAAGAACGATATAGGATTACATTGCTTAATTTTTTCAAATTTTATGCTGGGTCTACGATCAGCATTTGGGTTCATGGTCATGCTCAGTGGAGTGATGGACAACTTTGTGGTGAGATCCTGAAAACATAAATATTTTAAATATAAGAACGTTTTAGGAATAATAATTTTTTTCAATATATTTGATAAACACAAAAAGGGGTATAGTCCCATGCCACAATAAAGAGGGTTATGATTTGCAAGAAGACAGACACCATGTAACCACATGAAGTGGTATAGATAGAGGGAAGGACCCACATTAAAGATTGTAACAGGGACTGTAGCTTAAACTATGGTACATCCCCACATAGGATAAGCAAATGCCTCTGGAATATGGCTCCCAGTGTTTTTGCATATCTTCTGCATGCACTTTTTAGTCTCACAGACAGTTTCTATTACACATGCCTGAACTGGAGTATGATAATATGAATAACGGGCACTGTTTATGCCATTCCCTTTGATTTGTCCCTAGTACAATATTAAAAGAATTGACATAATGGTGGAGATAGGAGGCCGGTTCTATTTGGTAAAGAAGAGTTTGCCTTGATAATTAGCAATTACTTTTTAAATTGTTAGTGTTCCAACGTTTTTAATTTCACCAACTTACCATGACTTCCACTTGACATATGATGTTCAGAAACACTGCAAAGGAAACAAGAGCATGAATCATTATTGAATAACTATACAACAATGCTACCAACAACTCAACCCTATGCCATTATGGATGATAATTTTTGTTATCGGGCAGGACATTTTCACACATCCACAGACTCCAAATCTTTACCTTCTTTAATAGTTCTTATTCTACTGATTCTAGCAGCAATGAAAATTTTCCTCTAGCCTCCACCAGTCCCAGGCCATTGTCATATAATTAGACTACTAATTAGCTCTAGACTGTAGCAGTTAGTCTGACACAGTTATATGGGAAAACTTGTGTGATGTGATAATGTACTTACTGGATATCATGGCCATCCAAGAGACGCTTATAAGTGGCAATCTCCATCTCCAGATGGGTCTTCTGGTCCATTAGAATCTTGTATTCATTGTTCTGACGTTCCAGATCAGATCGGATCTGTGCCAACTGACACTCCACACTGTTGATCATTGCTTGTATCTGGGCAAGTTTGGAGCCATAAGTAGCTTCAGTCTCTGCCAGAGTGGATTCAAGGGCTGATGTCTTATAAAGATAAAAAGATATCAGCATGAAACATAACATTTTTGGTTGTGGATTAAATAGACAGATTTACTGAAAGGAAATCCATAATTGCCTCTCACCATGCTTAGTTGGCTCTGCAGTTCAATCTCGAGGGTCTGGACAGTACGTTTCAACTCAATAACTTCAGTTTGAACTGATTGAAGTTGCTCCGATCCGGAGGCCACCTGACGGTTCAACTCTTCACTCTTTAGGTTTAATTTGTTTCAAAGGATGGACCATCATTATTATTGAAAAGAAATAGATCATAAGAAATAAAAGCATATTAACTAAAAGGTTCTTGTGGATGATAGATATCTTATGATAATCTTATGTCATCATGTAGGTATGTAGATTTAAATAAACCAGAATACTGGTTGGAAAGTGTTGGACAACCTCTTTGAATTTGCATTAAGCTAGTTATTTGAGGTCCAATGTCTGAGAATAACAAACATTCAATGTTAGATCGATGCTCTAATCAGTCATAATTTATAACCCCTCCCCTATAAATAACATATGAACCTTACCCTCTGCCTGAACATATTTTCTGCATCTCTCAGATTTCTCTCCATTAAATTTTCATATTCATCCCGGATTTCAGACAAGGCTCTATTCAGGTCGATAGATGGGGCAGCATTTAATTCAACATTTATTCTGGCTCCAAGTTGAGCACGAAGACAGTTTACTTCCTGGGGGTACAAAATATAGTTGTACAATGATATATTATTATAATAATAGTCTACCAAATCATGACTGACTCCATATTAACATAATAAAGTAAGACCTCTTCATGGTTTCTTTTCATCTCTTGTAATTCTTCTTGAAGGTTTTGAACTTCCATCTGGAGTTCACAGTTTTCTTGGTTAAGTCCTTCGAGGACTCTACGTAGGGCATTTACATCAGCTTCAGCATTATTACGCATGTTGAGCTCCATTTCATACCTGGAGAGTACATAGAAGGCATATTTACTGCAACCAACAGAACTAAGAAAGACAAAATTTTTAATGTAGAAAGTTCCCACATGTATAATATAATTGAAGACTTTTTAGTAAGAATAATAGACCATGTTATGCCTACCGCAAATATTTAGCACAAGATTTATTATGTGTTTAAGACTAGAGATGAGCATACCTAAAGTTTACGTTTAGGTTCAGGTGCGTCCTGTGCGACCTGGACATATTGCCGGGATTGGTGGACAAACAGCCAATCCAGCAAATTGACGCCCCTAGCTACTAGCAATGGATGTCATTGGCCAGGAGGGAAACCTAGTTACCTGGCTTGTTGCTGGAAAAGAGACAGTTTGAAGGGAATGTGCCACTTGAAAATACACTTTTTTTCAACCAATTTTCCATCTTGAATTTTTTTTTCACAAATGTTTGATGATTCTTTTAAACATTTATAGTGTCCCTTTTATCTTCAATTAAAGTACTATATCTGAAATTTTCATTCTGGCCCCTAAGCTCACCAATAATTTGATACATGCACATTCTGTAGAGATTTACTTTGCAGCAGTCACCTCATTTACATAGTATAGACATACAGGAAGACAATAGAGGTTAACATTATTCTTACATCAGACTTCTGACAAAAGATGATGTCACAGTTTAACTACTCCCCTCAATACACAGAAAATATCAAGATAAATGCTACTATTGATCTTAAGGAATCAGTCCATCCTATTGCTACCTATAGTAAATAGGCTGCTGCAAAGCATATCTCTAACTATTGTTAACATAACCGAAGAGAAGTTCAGGTAAGATGGAAATCCCCAAAATCTACAACAAGGACAAGTAGACAATGTAAAGAGTGATATGTTTTTCCTAGATTCCTATAAAATAGAAAAAAAAATTCTTCCTTCTAAAATTGCACCATAGTCTTGCAGCAAAGCAAGTTAACACAAAAGATGGTGACAGTTCGAAGTACCAGAGATAATACACAAAATAAATTTGTGTACTTTCAGGTTACCTTGATGTCTACCTTTGGACATGTTTAATATTGGTCAAGATTAGTAAATGTTCACCAAATGACATAAAATGATTCAGAACTCGGGTACATTAATCTCATTAAATCCTGAAAATGTAATAGGAATTCAAGGAGTGTATATTTTTTAAAGTTTTCCTTTAAGATACGGATATATACAATATTAAGGGCATACTTATCACGGAAGTCATCAGCAGCTAATCTTGCATTGTCAATCTGGAGAACAATCCTTGCATTTTCCAAGGTAGCTGCTGCAATCTATTGAACAATAGAATCAGAATATTACACATTGCAAAGTTCTTCAAAATGTATTTCTAATTTATTTAGTTCTGTGATACAGAAAATAATGTTATAAAATATCTGCCAAATTACCTGGTTTTGGAGTTCTGAGATCATGCGGAAGTACTGACTAGAGTCAGGTAGTGAGCTGGGAGCATTATTGGCATACCACTCACAGATCTTGCGTTCCAGTTGGGCATTCTCTTGCTCAAGAGCACTCACTTTGTCCAGGTAGGATGATAACCGCTCATTCAACATCTGCATGGTTTGTTTTTCATTAATACTGAGTAGACCATCATTCTTCCAACCACCATGGCCTCCAGAGCTACTTAGGTGAGAATAGTGACCATGGCCTCCATAATGGCTGCTAGAGGGGTGCTTGGAAAATGACACTGCTTTACAGCTTGATCCACTATGGTGACTCGCAGTTTTCAGGTGGCCTCCATGATGGGAGATGTTTGAACCTGCATGATGGACATTATGAGAGCCTCCATGATGTGAGCCTCCATGATGTGACATATGGTGGCCTCCATGATGTGACAAATGGGAGCTTCCACTGTGGGACAGATGAGAGCTTCCATGATGCATTTTATGGGAACTTCCTAGATGGGACATGTGAGAAGATGTGAGGTGAGATTTATGATGAGTTAAATTGGAACCTCCCATGTGGGAGCTTCCATGATGGGCTCCTCCTGAGTGGTGGGACATATGAGAGATTCCATGATGGGTTCCTCCTGAGTGGTGGGACATATGAGAGTTTCCAAGATTAAATCCTCCAGAATGGTGGGACAAATGAGAGCTTCCATGGTGGGATCCTCCTGAGTGGTGTGACAGATGAGAGCTTCCATGGTGAAGTAAATTGGACCCTCCATGCTTGGAGAGATGAGATCCTCCAAGATGGGATGAATGGGAACCTCCATGATGAGACAGGTGTGATCCACCATGATGGGATCCTCCATGATGAGCTGTAGAAACATGGTTAAACATTTTGGAAGAATGACCCCCTGTATGGTAGCTCCCCTTATGGCCTCCAAATGAAGAATAACTGTGGTTGATGGTATGTTTCATCCTGTAAAGTGGACTGAAAAGGAAAAAGAAGCAAAGCAAACTACAGTAGCTGTCTGCAATATGAAGTATACTGAGTTCACTGCCTTTCTTTTATATATTCAACAGGAGGCGTAGCAGAAATCTGTATAGCTTTATGTGCTTTTTTGGCGTCTTATTAACATGCAGCTTTATTGACTATAAATTATTGGGTTGATCAGCTGGAGCGTGTGTTTTTTAACAATGTTTATTACATAGGGTGCTAAAGAAAGGTGGAGGGATCTGTGTATATTTCATATGATGCTGTACATCAGACATTTCCACGCCCTTATGAATTACATAAACTCCTTATTTATTTCAAGATGAAAGTATCAGTGTATTCTGAGTAGTGGCAACATCTGAGCACTACATTTATAGGCCATGTATATAATGACCTTTTATGAGCCTTACATAGAGCAATATTGTAGTATGAGTCAGTAAGGTCAAAGAACAAATGCAATGAATAATTTACATATCTATTTGTTCTTCCATCCATGTTTTATAATAAACTATTAATAATTTGTACTCATTTGTAATATTCACCTATGACTAAGGTTGTACATAATATAAGGATACTTCTACAGATGCTTTTCAACCCTCAAATAAGGGGGCAGATACCAAATGGTTCCCATTCCTTTTGCTATTTAGAAAAATTCCCCATGGAAGTCTTTGAGTTTGCCACTGTTTCTATGGATTTTAGATGGTATCTCCCAACACTATGACCCTTTTTGGGGCACATTTACTAAAACAGAAACTGCACTATGGGGGACATTTATCATATGCTGGCACTTGTGTGCCAGCGTATGATTGCCCCGCCGCTGCATATTCTCAGTGCCCCTATCCTGTGGATAGGGCCTATTTGTTTTGTGGGAAAACCTCTTTAAGACTGGTGCACAATGCCAGTCTTAATACATTACCCCTATCTATGAAAGGAATTGGGAAACCTTCTGACATACTTTCAGCACATAAATACTGAGATGTAAAAATAGCATTAGGCTACAATCACATCTCAGTTTTTGGATATGTTCAGCATATACACCAGGAAAGCACACAGCATACAGGCTGAACATATCCATAGACTTATACTGGTAGGTATTCTTTAACCCTCCGTCTGCCAAGTATTTGTCACATCCAGCAGAAAACACTGGATGAAAAAGCGCAGCAGTCTTTATTATATCATTCTGCTCAGTGGAGCAGATTATATGCTCAGTGGAGGCTATATGGCAGTGGTGGCGAACCTATGGCACTGGTGCCAGAGATGGCACTCTGAGGCATCTCTGTGGGCACACAGGCTGTCTCCCAGGCACATAGTTTGCCAGACATGGCATCTTCCTGCAGTCTCAGGCAGTGCAAGTAGTGCCCTGCTATTTTAAAGTGACCCATCCTGTGCTGCTTGGTCCTGTCCAAAGAGTGAAAAGGTGTGGACAGGGTCGGATTAGAGCTCAAAGATTCTGGTAACAATAAGTTTTTACAGCCTAAATTGCCGTTTTGGCACTTTGGGAAAAGCTAGTGTTTTTTGGGTTTCATTTTGGGCACTCGGTCTCTAAAAGGTTTGCCATCACTGCTATATGGGATGCTATGGTATAGCATCCATAACAGTACTCCTCTGAGTGAATGCTTTGGATGTTTGGTCACTGATCTATCTGTCCAGATATTACACTTACATGTGTATGAGGAGCCCTTCAAGAAGAAAGCAGCAGCCTTATGTTATGTGAGAGACAACATTTCTGGAGGCATGCTTTCCCCCTCCCTTCCGACTGGACCAGTGAATTTTATATACATTGGGCTAGAGCAGGCTGTGTGAAGGGGAAGAACATGGAGGTACAGGCTGGAGAAAGAGGGAACATGTGGGTGCAGGCTGTAGAAAGAGGGAACATGGGGGTACACACTACAGAAAGAGGGAAATGGGGGTGCAGACTACAGAAAGAGGAAATGGGGGTGTAGACTACAGAAAGAGGGAAATGGGGGTGCAGACTACAGAAAGAGGGAAATGGGGGTGTAGACTACAGAAAGAGGGAAATGTGGATGCAGACTGGAGGAAAATGAAACAAAGGGGGTGCAGACTGGATAAAAAGTAATCTTGGGGCCACAAGGCTCGAGAGGCGTATAGTCCACTCTATGCTCTCAGTACCATATGCCGGATGACAGCCAAATTGGAGCGCTAGTTGCTCGGCGCACAGGTCTGTAGTTTATCACCAACTCTACACAGACCTCCCCCATTACGACATTTTTCCCTGAGGGTAGTCTCCCCCAGAACATTTACCGCTGTCCCCGTGAGAACGGGTGGCATGGCCAGTGTGAATATGCCCCACGGATTTAGCAGGTCTCCTTTAATATACTGTTTATTTAGTATTTTCTCAATTTCTTGTTATTTTAGATGGTTAGTTAGTTGGTATCACACAAAATGTCTTTATCTGTCTGGACGTGGTATGTCAGAGGTATGAGAGACACATGCAAACGTAATATAATATTCTCCTCAATAAGGCTCACAATCCACACCTCATTTATCTGCTGGAAACACACATGGTCCCTGGCCAAACAGCCAGATTGGACCGTCCTTGGATGCAGTTGTTCGGCACATGCAACACACTCAATGCACTCCCGAGGAGTATCTTTGCTAGTCCATAGAATGGTCAGATGGGAAACAGGTTCTGTATTAGTAGATCCTGAGGGCAGATACGTGTTTACCCAAGCCTGGATAATGGGGGGATGGGGGATGGAGGGGGTTGTTGGGGGGGATGGGGGGTGGTTGCTAAGCTCAAAATACACCCATTCTGGTTAAACCTGATAGGCGACCAAGATCGCACTCCAGCACTCTTAGACGATTATATTCTATATAACTTCCCTAATAATAATGAGTTTTTCAGCACAAAAAATGTACTGAAAAATGGCCTCTCGGCTTATACACGAGTCTATTACAAAACCCACTTTAAAAATAACCCAATTAAAAAAAAAACTTATATACTCACCTTCCAATGTCGCCGCGGCTCCCCGATGTCCCAGATGTTGGTGCGTCCAGCCTTCTTTCTTCCCCGCGGCTCCTCTTCTGTCTTCTGCCATGTACGCAGCCACTTTTTCTTCCTGGCCGGCGCATCTATGACGTCAGAAGCGGCCACGTCATACTATGCGCCTGCTGGAAAAAAACATGGCCGCGTCCATGACAGAAGAAAGAAGACGGGACGACATCGGAGAGTGAGTATATAAGTTTATTTTTTTTTAAGTGCTGGGTGCTGGCAGTCTGTATACTACTAGGGGCAGGCTGTATACTACTGGGGGCTGGCAGGCTGTATACTACTGGGGGATGGCTGGCTGTATACTACATGGGGGCAGGCTGGCTGTATACTACATGGGGGCAGGCTGGCCGTATACTACTGGGGGCAGGCTGACTGTATACTACATGGGGGCAGGCTGGCTGTATACTACTGCGGGCAGGCTGGCTGTATACTACTGGGGGGCTGGCTGGCTGTATGCTACTAGGGGCTGGCTAGCTGTATACTACAGGGGGCTGGCTGGCTGTATACTACTAGGGGCTGGCTGTATACTACTGGGGGCTGGCAGGCTGTATATTACTGATAGCTGGCTGACTATATACTACTGGGGGCTGGCTGGCTACATACTGGGGAGGGGGCTGTGACCAATGCATTTCCCACCCTCGGCTTATATTCGAGTCAACATTCCATGTAAGACACTGGATGCCGAGCAGAGGAAACTATTGGACGCCCCAATTGTATTGGAGGAGCTGCAGGAGGCTCTTGCCAGCATGTCTAAGGGGAGGGCCTCCAGACCTGATGGTCTTCCATTGGAGGCTGTGATAAAATACCAGGAGTCCCTTCTCCCTGCTCTGCTCCAGGTACTAAATGACTCATTTAAAGAGGGTTCCCTCCCACCATCTTTTTACGAAGCTGTTATTGTCATTCTGCTCAAGCCAGATAAGGACCCTATGGACTGCGGATCCTAACGCCCCATCTCGCTGCTTAACGCAGATTATAAAATTCTTACTAAGGTTCTAGCAAATCGGCTGATCCGTGGTGGCATCCATAGTCCATGAGGACCAATCCGGGTTTATCCCTGGGTGCTGCACCACAGATAACCTTCGAAGAGTACAGGTTTTGCTGCAGATAGGTGTAGAGGGGGGAGAGCACTGGGCATTGGCCTCGCTGGATGCGGCCAAGGCCTTCGATTCTATTGAATGACCATTTCTGCAGGGGGTTCTCCGTTTAATGGGGTTTGGCCCAAAAATGGGTGTCCATCCTGTATCAAGCTCCCAAAGCCAGCATCTCTTTGAATGGGGCCTGTTCTGAACAATTGCAACTAGCAAGGGGCACACCTCAGGGGTGTCTGCTGTCACCGCTGCTTTTTGCATTGGCGGTGAAGTCCCTGGTGGTGTTGCTCCGCGGGGATCCGATATACAAGGGCATTACATATAGGGCCTGTGAAGACAGGCTGGGGCTCTACGCAGATGACCTCCTCCTTTTTCTGTCGGACCCAAAGAATTCCCTTAACAGGGCAGTGTAGATTATATGGACATTGATCACACATTTCAAGTCCAAATTTCAAATTTGGTCAAAACTTCCTCTGTCAGTGGCAGAACGTATAAACCTCATCAAGATGGTAGTTCAGCCAAAGTGTTTTTATATGACTTCTAATATTTTTGTTCCTATCCCTAAATCCTTCTTCAAGGCTATGGACTCCATGCTAATTCCCCTCATTTGGGGGACGAGCCGATCCAAATTTAGCCAGTCTACAGCTCCCAAAATCCCTAGCGGGTAGGGCACTACCGGATATTTATTTATATTATCTGGCAGGACAACTAAAACATCTGGGCCCATGGGTGGGGGGAGAAACATTCAGCCACCAGAAGCCCACTTGGCGGCATACCTGGAACTAGAACAGCTCTGGCACCTCCTACATGCACCATGCTGGTCAGGTAAAAAGCTTCTCCCAGCACACAGGGTTGCCAGGTTAGCATGGTGTGAGGGCAGCCATCTTACTAAATACAAGGACACCCCCCTGGAATCACCCCTTTGGAATAACCCCGGTGTCCCCTAATTTTCCCAAGAGATTGGCCCACTATTCTGGAGCTCCCGTGGGGTACGCACAATATCTGATGTTACACAGGAAAATGTTTTCATGTCATTTGAGCAGTTATCTACAAAATACCAATTACACAAGCACAACCTATATCTGTATTTCCAACTTAGACATGCCTTCCAGACTCAGTTCCCAGCCGTTTCTGACCATCCATCTCCTCATGCCCCTGATAGGTGTAATAAGGTCTCAGGGACCTGCAGGCTTGATATCTACAATTTATTCAAACCTTATCCAAGCCAAAGCCAACTCTAACCAAAGCAAGGCATTAACAGAATGGAGGACGCTGATTCGCACCTTAAGCGAGGAGGACTTCACTGACTTACTTGAGTCACATCGTTATGTATCCCCTTCTATTAATAACAAACGTATTCAACTCTATATAACTCATCAATGCTACCATATCCCAATACGGTTGTACAAAATGGGCCGTATCCCTTCTTCCGGTTGCCACAGGTCTTTTATGCAGGGGGTTTAAAACCAATAATGTCATGATGAACATCTAACTATGGCTCTACAGATTGTACAGCTCATTTTTAATCTCTGATATGCCATTAAAAAGATAAAATTATGTGAATAATGATGATGACGATCACAGTTTGCATGAAAAATATGAAAGATTTTATTGATGGAAAACAGAACAAAAGAGAAAATATGAAAGAAATTACAATGAGCATACAATCCAAATCCACCATTTAGATCCTGAGCCATCACTGTATCATAGGGAATAGACTCCACTGTAAAGTCATAAAACTCTATTGGCAAAAATGTCTAACGGCATTGATTCCAAGGAAGGTCTAAGCATTAATACCTTAAAGACCTTCACAGATGACAAATGGTTACGTCTAGTGGTTAACCTGATGTTCTCCATGAGACTGAAGTTAAACATTGCTAGTGGAGTCTATTCTCAGGGAATTCCGGCCATTGGATAAATAACTTGCTTTGCCCCATTCAACAAACAATGATTATATTAGTTTTGTAGAGATTTGATTGCCGACATGCCTTAGTGGTCATCCATACCATAGACTAGCACTTGTCATGAAGAAGTTCTGTTGAAACAAGACAGGTACAAATACATGAATGTAAGTACAACAATATGATGTAGAGTATAGTTTTATAGTACATTCAAAAACATAGTTTCTTTTTTTTCTATAAAATCTTTTTGAATGTACTAAATTAGCAAATTTTTAGTTTTATGCCCTTCAAGGGGATTCTAAAAGGCCTTTTCTTTATGAAAAGTTGTAAGTAAACTCACAGCCAGGAATGAACCTATACTTTCTACTGCCTATCTATAGAATGTTCCCCCCTCCACCTCATCCACTAGTAATATATCAGATTATTCTTTAAGTATGTGGGTTCTCCATGCAGTGTCTCACATCATGCTGACATCTGCTGTGAAGTGTCAAATTCTGCTTTGTAACTGCTCCCATGATGATGCCCCCCATCTTGCTGCAGGCGGTGCTGCCTGAGGCAAGATGTTCAACTTGCCTCATGGCTGGTGCACCCCCGGACAAATTTAAAATCCAACTTTCAATAAATATTGTACATAGTTTGAGATAGTTTCTACCTTGAAAACTATTTAATTTTAGCATGCTGTAATCCATTCTAATAGCAAGCTGAGAATTGCAGTTTTTAGACAGCTACAGATTGGGGAACCCGAATTTTCTAGAAATTACTGACTTTATGTAATTTATTCAGAAAATTAAGCTAGTGGTTAGCCAACTTCATTATGAAAAATGAGACTTACTGTCTTTATGCTCTGTGTCATGATGAAGTGGAACACTGTGTAGAGATACAAATAGCAAATTACAGATAGAAGTTCACTATTATCACAGTGCTTAGAAAAAGTCCAAGGAAATCCTTTGTTTTACATACTGTATGTCATGCCCATCTAGAAGTTGTTTGTATGTAGCGATCTCCATCTCCAGATGAGTCTTTTGGTCCATTAGTATCTTGTACTCATAGTTCTGATGTTCTAGGTCAGAACGTATCTGGCCAAGCTGAGACTGTATGCTATCAATCATTGCTTGTAACTGGGCAAGTTGGGAACCAAATGTGGCCTCTGTTTCTGCTAAAGTGTTCTCCAGAGCTGATTTCTATAATAAGGAGAAAATACAGTTTAGTAGGTTGGACATTATGGTTTGAGCAGAAAGTTAACAGTTTCTATAAGTTTCCCATGTGCCCTTACTGCCTTGTGGATAATCCCTGAATGTTCATTAAGTGATTTAGTACTCCTTCTACTTACGTTTGTAAAGTGTGCAGACCCTATGACATTGATGGCTAACCTTTTAGAGCCTGAGTGCCCAAACTACAACCAAAAGCCACTTATTTATTGCAAAGTGCCAGCACAGAAGTAATTTATTTCTTGTTGTTCTTTGACAACTTTCAATCAGCCTCCTAAGGACACCAACAGAGTTGAAAGAAGGAGGGCAAATTCACCTATCATTGTAGGAAGATTCTGTAGGAAGATTCTTTGAGTCTTTTCTGGTGAACTTCATTCTGGGGTGATGGCCTGGGTGCCCACAGAGAAGGCTCCAAGTGCCGCCTCTGGCACTAGTGCCATAGGTTCGCCACCACTGCTCTATGAACTTCTTTGTTTACATCTCCCATATTCAGGAGAGTTATGATTCATCCTGCTCCCTCCCCCTCCCTTCTCCCAGTCATTGAGGATGGACAGTGAAAAGAGAGACACAAAGGGTGATGTCATGAGGAGGAACTGGAGCAGTGAGAGAGAGGAAGCTGTGTTTATATGCGGAGAGCTGCACTGTGAGAACAGGGAAAAGTTGAAGCTTTCAGAGGTGGCAAAGACATAGGTAAACATGTCTAAGTGAAGAGATTCAAAAGTGGACAACCCTTTACGGGTTTGCTCAATTTACCTTATTAAGGAATTCTGCATTAACAGAGGAGATTTCTTTATTTAGGACTATCATACCTTAACCAAAGTGGATAATGGTTAAGAAACACACTCTGGAGGACCTGAAATTTTTGCATTACTTTGACAACTTCTTGAATGAGGTAGGCACTGCAATGCTTACTTTTTATGTGGGGGCACTGCAGAAAAGTTGAATACTTATTCTTAGCTCCTTCCTTATATTGCTGATCATTGGGGTTGCCAGCAGGTGCACAATTTGTGATTAGCATACTATCAAAAGACCATTCTTACATGAGAGATTTCTAAAGTGGAGAACCCCTTTAGTCGGTGACAGTATATATTTTGTACTCTGTTATTTATGTTTTAAAACTCCTACCATACTAAGTTGACTCTGCAGCTCAATTTCCAGGGTCTGTGCAGAGCGCTTCAGGTCAATGAGCTCATTACTGACCGACTCTAGTTGCTCAGCACCGGAGGACACTTCTCTGTTCAGTTCGGCAGTCTGCAAGGAAAAGGATTATGGGAATATTTATTAAAGCATATGCAATAATGGTCCTTAGGATCTGGCCATTGCTTCTTTTTGGACATGTCGAAGTGAAGAGTCAAAGAAATACATGTTCGGCAATGAAATGAAACAAGCTTCTGTATATCACAAACTGGGGTATATGGATTAATCCACACAGTTAAACTGTGTGTAGAGACATTGTAAGGTCTTGTGTGGCAGAATTTAATAGCCCCGCCACTGCTCTGGCAAAGCCAGATACATCAAGAGGCCTCGTCCTGTGCAGTGTTCATCTCTAGAAATAGACACAGCAAATTTTCATGTGTAAAAATTTGCCGGTTGTAGTGAGTGCGCATGCGCAGGCAAAGGTACGCCCATTCCCTGCTGGCCACGCTCCCTTGGTGTGGAGGTGGCGGAGAGGACAAAATAATTGCAAGTGCTAGCAGAAGCCCTGATAAATACCCCCCAATGAGTACAGCCTCCAAAAGAAGTTGAGTATACTATACAATACTATATTATTGCAAGGATTGCACTTCTAACATAGGCTTTCTGCACGGCTGCTTATTGAGACGCCCTGAAGTAGGGGAGATTCATCAGAAGTATCTGAGGTAAAAGTGTTGTAGTTGCCCCTGGAAACCAATTAGAGCTCAACTTTTGTTTATAAACAGCTGTTTGTGAAAGCTGGGCTCTGATTGGTTGCCATGGGCAACTAGAACAGTTTTGCTCCCAAACACTTCTGATAAATCTCCCCTTAGTATTAGTCTCTGTATTCTCAGTTAGACGCAATACTACATCATGGTGTTGGTTCCAAATGGTTCAAATAAAATAAAACTATGTATAAGGTCATACAAAGGTAAAGGGCAGTATAGTAGAGTCTTTTTGTGCCATCTTACAGATCAGTGCCAAAGTAATGTGAATGAGTTATAGATCACTAAATGTTATATTTCTTGAGGAAAGTTCTTATCACCACAATTGTAATAAAAAAATTGGTGGGTGCAAGCTACCAAAGCCAGGCAAATAGGTTGTCCAAAATATGTACAAGGAAAAAAGCAGCATTCCACTTTCCTTGTCCATAAATGTTATATTACATATTTGCTGAGAGACTCAATACAATTAATCATAATAAAAGCAAAGAAAACATAAAACATCAATTAACAAAAATATCAATGCCTTACCCTTGCAAGGAATATGCTCTCAACCTCTCTAAGGTTCCTCTCCATTAGGTTCTCGTATTGCTCTCTAACCTCAGATAGGACCTTATTGAGATCTATAGAAGGAGCGGCATCAACTTCCACATTAACTCTAGCACCAAGTTGAGCCCTCAGAGAATTCACCTCCTTTAATAAAAGAAAAGAAAATGCAATAAATTAGATACTCCATTAGATTTACAATTTCCCATTTAACTGTTCTCCTTTACTTCTTCATGGCTGTTCTTTAATTGAAGAAGCTCCTCTTGAAGACATCGGACTTGTATCTCCAAGTCTTGTCTTTGCATGTTAAGCTCTTCCAGGACTTTTCGAAGGTTACTAACATCTGCTTCAACATTACGTCTATGGTTCATCTCCAGCTCATATCTAGGTAAAGAATGAAGTTATCAAGATATGGAAAGGCATTAAACAACTAGTAAATTTCCAAAGACTGTAACTTTAGTTTATTGTATGTAGTTGTAAAATGTACTCAAAGAAAGGGTTGTCTTGTGTTAAAAAAAAGCTCATTTTAAATATCCTTGAGGTCATTATAAGTTAACAGGACATCTGTGTATTTCTATAGGGTCTTCATTCACTAAATTCAATGGCCACCATGTTTTTTAGGTGTGGCTGGATACAAGAAGTAAGATGAAAAGAAAGATGCTGTCAATTCTGTTAACATGGAATAACTAAAAAATAATTGTTGTTGATAATTGTTGTTCCTTACTTGTTTCTCAAGTCATCTGCTGCCAGCTGCGCATTATCAATTTGCAGGACAATCCCTGCATTACTTACATTGGTGGAAAAAATCTGAAAGAAATATAGAACGAGGTTGATTGTTTAACAAATGCATGTGGAATTTACATGTTTATGGCAGTGTGTAGTTTAGGGTTTGCGTTTACCTCATTTTGGAGTTCTTGGATAGACCTAAAAAATTGGCTGGAATCAGGCAAATTGGTAGGTGCATTGTTGGCGTACCACTCACAGATCTTTCTCTCCAACTGAGTATTCTCTTGCTCCAAGGAATGGACCTTTTCAAGATAGGATGATAGTCGCTGGTTAAGATGTTGCATGGTTTCCTTTTCATTGATGCTCATCAGGCCGGTATTCATCCAGTCATGTTGGCCTCCAGAAGTTTTTAAAAGGCTTCCATGACTATGACCACCATAGACATTCCCATGACCATGACCAGAAGACCGGGTGGAAAAAGATACTCTTGTGATTTTTCTGCGAACATTGGAATCTTTGTAAAAACCACCATGATGTGAAATAGAAGAATTTTTCACATGGTCATTATGAATATCGTGGTTAAGAGATGAGATGTGGCTAGAGGCTTTAGGAGTGTGGCAAACTCCCACCAGTGATCTAGAAGAAGAGTGGCTGGCTCTGTGGCTCATTGTTTTTCGATGTCCTCAAACCTTTCTACAGAAGACGCTCCTTGTTCAATGACTGATCATTCCCTGCACCAGACCTCTATTTATACGAAGCAGTGGGAATGCCATTAGGTCAGTTTATTAGCATTTTATATGCCTCATTCTCCATCATATGCTTTTTAAGTTTGTCAGATCCTAAAGCTAGCGTCACAACAAAGCTCTAATTAATGGGATTACTGAATCAGCTGACTGAAGTATTAATCCATTCCTGAGACATCAGAAGGATGCATTCACCACGCCTTGAGTATATTTGTTTTAATCATGACCTGTCCATTGTAATTTACTAAAATGCCCTAAGACATGAATGCAGTCCCAATATTCATGAATTCAAAAATGTATCTTATTCTGAAAAATTATTTGTTCAAAAAAAACCCTGAGTCATGCAGATGTATAATGACTATCAGTTATTTATTGATCCATACTATGGACATGTACATCCATATTGTATAGCATTGTATTACTGCGTTGTGGAATTGTGTTGTATGTAAGCACTTGCTATGGTTCTGCATGAAGCTTGTTTGATTGATCCATACAGTCCTTCTAATACAGGGGCCATATGCATGAGACTTTGGATCTGATCAGCTTTCCAATCCTTTCACATACTGTATACATGAACATTAATTACAATTATACATTCTAACAATAGTCCAAAATTGGAGTAGCAAACAGTTCTGTTTTGAAGCTGTAGATACTTACAGTAATCACCGTGAGTAATACATTTTTACCCGAAATGGATAATTTGTTAGGAACAACAAAGACAATATGACTAAGCTGTGGTTTATTTTTGCATGAGTCTACCTTAATCCATAAAGCTCAGAGCTATATCTCCCAGACAATATTTTTTTAAAACAATTAACTAGTACTTTCCTACTATCAATATTCATTGGGGGCCACTTATTAGGGCTAATTTGGTGTAGAAAAAGGAACAAATTCCTTCCTTCTGTCTTTTTCTAGCAAACCGTGCACTGAATGTAATGAATGGACCAGATTCAGGGATTACAAACTTGCCCTTCCAACTTGTCTCTGCAAATCCTAGGTGATATGTGACAACTAGAAGACAGTCCCTCCCTATGCCAAATTGGGAACACGAAACACAAATTAAAGGGGTTGCCAAAGCCAAGTCACAAAGGAGATAAAAAAAAGCAGCACACAATCACAGCACAGGAGGGAGAACCAAGAAAACAGGCCAGAGCCTAAATACCAAAACAGCAAAATACAAATGCTATCAAAATAAAGAGCAGACAAAATAACTTCTTTGACGAGCAAAGGTTGCCAGTTGAGCAAGATTGATATATGTGATCGAGAAGTCCTAGCTTCCAAGGTGATATGGCCAGAGCTTTAGAGAGTAGTGTGGAGCTGTCAATCACTAAGGGTTAACTACTGCTGGAACTCTCCAGGTTGCAGGAGAGAAACAGGTGAGGTGCACAGCAAGTAAACCCATGTTCACACTACTCTTTCATGCCCACCATTGAATGATGTAGAGGCATGTCTGAGTTTCCACCATACTCACCTCTAGGTAAAGTGACTTTTCAGATTGCAGCAAAGTATAAAGTGAAAAAAGGGTTAAAGAAATCATTGTTGTAGTGGAAAATGTTTATAATTTATAAGCAATTTAATTGTCAAGTTTTGTCATTTACATGGTGAAATATTCCTATATGTTGAATGTGTATATAAATTTGTCTGAAAAGTCACACTTATTAAATCTGTCTAATGCATCTGGGTATACATAATCTACAGTAAGATGTCTCAAGTGAAAAATGCACTGTACTTGGTTTTTGCGATTGACCACAAGCTTAGAGGTCCAACAATTTTTGAACCATTTTATGATGAAACGTGTAACCTTTATGATATATTTCACCCTCACTGTGCAATTTTACTCAGTTTTATTGATGTTTTTGCTCCTATCACTGCATTAGCTCCTCAGTGTAAGATTCAGCTTTGTGGACAGGCACTAACTGAGCAAACACTTCCTGATTACTCTGCTATGCTCATGCACATCCTCATATCCTCCTGTTGCTGTGTGCTGACAATGTGCTTAGATTATCATGGCACAGGGTTTAGCTACACTTTTATTTAGATTCTGAACATTCTACTTATATCTGACACATAGAAAAAGAGAGATGATACAGAGTCATTAGATATATATATATGATTGCTTATAACACACTCAGCTTTTCTATTTCATCTATTTTATCAAACACACACTCAGCACTACTATGCCCCGGGGATGCAGGGACCCTGTGTGCAGTGCTTTATCAAGTGGTCCGGGAATGCACTGCCGGGTGCCTGGCAGATCGTGTCCCTGGGCCCCTCCCTCTGTGTCCCGGCCCACCTCTCTCCTGGCGCACACACCTCTCCTGGATCTCCGTCCCTTAAACTCCCACCCGTCACCACCTTGACCTGCCCCTTCGCTAGCCACCTCCCTGACCCGTACGCCACCTCCCTGACCCGTACGTCACCTCCCTGGCTGCCCGTCACCTCCCTGACCTGCCCGTCCACTAGCCACCCCCTTACCCTTAGCCGGCACAGGCCCGCCTACCCCTCTGCATAGCAGCAAAGCTGGCTGCTGACACATTCTACCGATCGCACAGTTGACGACCACCCGCCACGCCCCCCCCAGAACGCACCCTCTCGCCCTCCCGCCAGGCGAAACGCACCCTCTGCCCTCGCCCCCCCCCCTACGAACATGCAACCGCTCCGAACTGCCCCCCCACCCGCCCGAACACCCACCCGAACAACCAACGGAACACCCACCTGACGCCACGGCCGGGTGGTGACCCAAACATCTTAAAAGGTAAGTATATACATATGAATTTATGACTGTGTATATAGTGTGTAAACTGTGTATATAGTGTATAAACTGCATATATACTGTGTAAACTGCGTATATGTGTATATATGTTTATATGTATATAATGTGTATATTGGGTTTATATGTATATTCTGTGTATATTGCGTATATATGCATATACTGTGTATATTGCGTATGCATGCATATACTGAGTATATGTGTATATATGCATATACTGTGTATATGTGTATATATGCATATACTGTGTATATATGCATGATGAAAATGCTGTATTTATTGTGTGTGTATATATATATATATATATATATATATATGTGTGTTTTTGTATATGCTATATATGCTCTATATACTGAATGTGTGTGTGTATTCCCCGTTTGTGTGTGTATATGCTGTATATACTGAATGTGTGTGTATTTGCTGTATGTGTGTATATTCTGTATGTATATGCGGTATGTGTGTATTTGGTCTTTTTATACTGTATATATGTTCATATATGGTCAGTGTATAGGCTGTATGAGTTTGTATACACTTTTTGTATTAGTGTATAAATGTATATGAGTGCATAAACGTGTGTGTGTATAAGTGTATACTTGTATGTATATGGGTGCGACTATATACGTGTAGAACTTTATGTGTATATAAGTATATAAAGGTGTGTATGTATCAGTGTATAAGTGTATAAGTGTAATTGTATAAACATGTCCGTGTAGGGGTACACTCACAAGAACGTATGGGGGACGTATATCTGGCTGCAAATTTGCTGACCGATATACATCCCTCATAGGCGTCTATAGTGCCTCTGCTCGGTACGGTGAGCTCAACGAGTACTCACTGTTTCGAGCCGTGGCCGCAACAGAGATAGAGCATGCTCTATCTATGGCCACAAGAATGACCATGCAGCTCTATTCTCTATGGAGAGGGGAGGGGTGAGCCGCGATAACCTCTCCTCCTCTCCAGCGCGCCGATGTGTGCCTGCAGAAATCTGCTATGGGGCCCAGCCTCTCCTAGTTACGCCACTGCCCCTGCCTCATGTATTAAGATGCTCATCGTTTTTGTTGAGCTTTGTTCCTCTCAACTATACAGGGCAGCAAGTGCCTTTGGCTCTGCTGCTTTCTGCTTCCTCCCTCTTCCCATGCTCCTGCAGTACAGGAGATTCATGTTCATATGACCAGAAAGACCTGCCTGACCATATAGATGGGACTGAGTTTATGGTTGTATCCGATGCCAACTAAAAGACTGATAGAGGTGGGTTAGAATTATATATGTGAAATGTTGTAAATTTGTTAGTAACAGTGAATTAGAGAGTTGTGTCTTTGTGGGAATACCCCATTTAATAGCCTGCATTCATTTGAATATTTTAATATTTACATATTTCCTATTGTCATATTGAGACAAAATTTATGATACTACTTCATAAATACTGGCCTGATGTTGGCAAAGAGATTCTTATTAATGTTTGGTTCCATATATTTCACCCAGTTACCAATTACACAGCAGGACATACACTGTAAGTTGCTTAATACGGGACGCAAACAATGGTCCCGTGGTCTTTTGATTGTGTCCCATGTTTCATCAGTAGGTGCGCACTGCACACCCACCAATGTCATTTCTAATAGACTGCCCGGGACCGCAATACTGACAGCAATAGAACCTCTTGTACCACTTTAGAATTGGGAGTGTATTTTCCAATTTTCCTTTTTGTTTTACTAAATAGTCTTACAATCCATGTATAACTTGATTTACTGATCAATATATATATATATATATATATATATATATATATAT